>JBANCZ010000270.1:0-44039 GCA_037040025.1 Sphaerogastrella javana | reverse complement strand
AAAGGTGGGCGGGATGTGCGAATGGCAAATATGGCAGAGCAGCGAAAGAACGAGCGACAGAAAGATACAAAGATACATAGAGATAAACAGAGAGCGACAGATTCAAAGAGGGACGAAAGAGATATGTCTGTGTATTTGTCTATGTATGTTTGTTTGTGTGTGTGTGTATGAGTGTGTGTGTGTTAGTCGGGCGATTGCACAGTCAGTCTGTGCGATTACAAAAACATCAACACTTAATATGTTTATTAAATTTGCTGCTACATCATTAGGCACTAGCAACCATATAATGCGGAACAAACACTTTGGCAAACACACACACACACACACACATACATGTTTACACACAAGCACAGAGCAAGTGTGTGTGTGTTTGTGTGTGTGATGCCTTTTATACCCTACGCCTCATAAAATACCTACTAAGGTAATTCAAACTTGGCGCAAATGCATGTAACACTTGGCGATGTCGTGAAGAAGCCGTTTCTCAGTCCATAAACCATAATATATATACATATGTGAGGTGCTCTTAGGCTGTAGATACATATAATACCTATAGATACCTATAGATATTAATATACATATATATACATTTATCCTTTCAGTATGGATTTCATACAATATGGACATAAATTGATTGAGATTTTCACAAATAGCACTATTCAACACTGATCCATAAAAAAAAACATAAATTTTTTAAAATGTTTGCATTACTAAGATATTCGTATATCTACAATATGTTTATTAAACCTCTATCACTTAGTATATCTATAATAAGTTTGCTTAAATCTCTACTTAATCGTTTATCAATAATATGTTTGCTAAAATCTCCATCTATTAGAATAAGTATAATATGTTTGCTTATATGTCTATTTATTAGCATATCTATAATATGTTGATTTAAATCTCTATCTTTAGTATATCATAAATATGTATGCATATCTATTTGTATATCTATAATATGTTTGATTTAATCTCTAGCGATTCGTACATCTATTTACTTATATGATATCTTTTTTGTTATACAACTATTCCGATTAGCAAGTGTTATTTACCGTAGAAATAAGAGTGCAATAATATTTTTTATTCAGAATTAATCAAGCTGATTAAACAATACTTTAAGCTTAGATAATGCCTTAAGTATTACATAGAGAGAAAAGAAACAAGAAATACTTACAGGGCGACTGAAAGCAGCTTAAACTCTGTCAGCAGGCATTTCCTGTCAGCTAAGCCAATGCCCTGCAAAAGAGCTCGAAGTGCACACAAACACACCGACTCTGTGAGTGCTTGTGAGTGCGTATGAGTGTGTGTGTGAGTGTGTGTGTGAGTGTGTGTGTGAGTGCGTGTGAGTGCGTGAGAGTCTGCGTGAGTGTGTGTGTGTGTGCTTTGGGCCACTTAACAAGGACTAGCGATTGTTATTTGGACGCAGTTACAGTTGCACAGCTACAGCTGCAGTCACTGCACTCACTTTCAGTTGCCCGCTAGTTTAAATAGACTCATGTGAGTACTCGTGCTGATACTCATACTCATACTGAAACTCCCACTCATACTTATACTTATAGGGTTGCTATGAGTACATAACCAACTATGAACCCAAACCAGTGAGTGTGAGTGCACTTAAAGAGTTTATGATTTAATATATAGCATTGCCTCCTTTTTGGGTTCCCATGGTAGGTTCTCGCAGGATTAAGACACATGTACGACGATGTGCAGCGGTTTGTTGAGAATTTTGTGTTGGTTTTAGTTTTGATGTTGAGTTCCAGATTGAGGTTGATCCATGAGATAAAAACCCTCCGTAGCATAACGTAAAGTGTGTAAAAAGCAGGTGTTGTGTTTCTATACTTATTGAGTGCTGTAAAAAAAGTTAAGGATATTATTATAGAGCAGAGAAAGTTTCACATGATTACAAAGGAATAAATGATAATGAATATCGTGAATAATTTATGATATATATACAGATGACAGAACTAACTTAATGTTTATTGTCTATTCTATGGTACAGCTGACACCAACCTGCTATGGACACAACCGAAGACAATAATGCCTACCCGTGCACAACATCAACAGGTGTTAACTGGTTTAGCATACCATGACACCCTCAATACAGCCACAATTCACAATGACTATGAGGAAGAACAGGTCGCCAATCACGGCCAGACACTGACTATATCCAGGCCAGGGAGATCGGTACGTAAGCAGCGCCAGGCTGAGAAGGAGGAAGTGGATCGCTGTCGTTTATTCGTAGAAGGTGATCCCAATAAGAACGAATTGTATAGTCCCGAATATCCTGGTCTCTATCCCAGGAACATCAACTGCACAAGAGTCATAATAGGTAAGTTCATAATCATTAAATATATTATATCATTCAATATTTATAAATAAAATATAATGATGGTTCTTCGTTTGGGTTATCGAAATGAAATGACAATAAATACATTAGTATACTCAATTTTACCTTAGAGTATACATCAATTCAAGTATTGAGCATACACTGAACTCATTGATAGTGATATTCGATCGTTTAAATTGTAACATAGCCCGAACCGCTATATGTACTATATATACCATAAACTACCAATACCCTATTTAGGGTAGAAACCGCAAAGAGCATTGGATTGACTTCTCAAGCGAATCAACAAACAGTTAGTGCATCAGCCAGTCAGTCAATCACCTAATCAATCAGTCAATTATCGTTGCCTGAATAACCCCTTTTTTTAAGGTCTAGTAAAAGCGTTCAGGTGTTCATTTCATGTTGCATTTGGTCTACAAAAATTGAATTGCGATTGCTACTGCGTTTGAGTTCAAATCCGTGTTTGACTTTACAGTTTACAATTTTACTTCGAGTTCAAGTTCTGAATTCCGAGTTGCAAAGTTGCAAAGTTGCAAAGTTGCAAAGCCGCTCAACTGAGCCGCTGAGCTGCCTTCTGTCTTGTGGAGTCATTCATCATATTTGCGCTGATTGCGCTTCATTGCGTTTGCCAGAACTGCTGCTGGTGCCTGTCTCTAAACGGGAGCCATCGCATTTGTCGACTTAGACAAAGTATGAGCGAGTAACGTGTGCTGCCAGATAGCACCTAAACGACTGAAAGAGATGATTGACTTTATACTGATAGCCAACTACTCTTTCTCTCTCTAACTCTCTCCTCGGAATCTCTCTCTCTTTTAGTCTTTGCTTAGAATGATAGATAGATAGCTGCATACATTTATCGTATACACTCGTAAAACTGACGTGCTTTTACTAGCACTGAGAGTGGCAGGCTTATTTACTCATCAGTATGTGCCGTCAGGCGATAGACAGTAGATGTATGTTATTCCCTTGGCACCCCCAATGCCTTCTGTGTATAACCTTGTGCCTTATGCCGTTTATAGCACCTTTCATCTGTTTTCAGCGTTCAGCCAGCTGTCTGTGTGATTATTTGAGCTAAATACATTTAGCGATTGAATACATAGATAGGTTAGTGTCTGTTATGCTATGTCTGTCTATACGATAATTATTGATACTTACCTATGAGTCTCATATTCATAATTGCTTTTGCATTTCAATATTTTAGCTTGTGTTATCGATAGATAATTAATTGACGTCTCACATATTCTATAAATGAATAGAAATACTTAAATAAGTCTTGGTGTTGTGTATTTGTATGTATTAGTTATTAAATATATGTAAATGCAAATTACACATACCTAAAATACTTAACTCAAGATCAACTAGAGAGTACCAAATTCAAAACATCGAATATCTATCTAAGTGCGATATGTCGGTTTTCTTTGTCTAGCAAGAATAAATTAATCATTGTAGCAAAAAAATTTGCTAGAGGTCAGAGCAGGTACAAAAATATATAATATATATAAAAACAGTATAAGACGTAAAAGAATAGTATAAGTATTTTGGATAATCAATAACTAATGTGGATAGTTGATATAAATAATCTGTTATCAATAATAAAAATAAGCGGAAATGAAAGAAGTGCGTGAGCAGAGCAATATACATTCTAGACATTCCGGTGGAAATGCGACAGGAACACAAAGCTTCGGGTTTCCTTGATTCGTATAGGCACCTATGTTTATGCGAAATATAAGTACCCCATCAAATTATAACTCGTTATACCTTCTGAATATCTCTTTCTCTCTCAATAACTCTGTCAGTGTATTTCTACTAAAATTTTAAAACAAGTTGAAAACCTTTCTACTTCTTAAATTCAGTGCGAATTTAAAAACTTGAAAAAATAGAGTGATTTGAGGGTTGTGGCCCGGAACATCTGGCTATCATTGACCATTGAAAGCGCAGTAACAAGCTTCAGCTCTTTGTTCTTGGCTTTCCATGCAAATTCAAACCTAAGGCCTACCCACTACCCACCGTCACTTTGATGCTCTGAATAGTTTGTTGTCTTTCAAATTGCTTTTATCTCTTCTAGTTATTCGTTTACCTTCTTCCATTTTTGATGAGCCGAGGTTTTGGTTGTCAAGGCCAATCAAAATGAAAATTTACATACGCTTTCAAAGCAGTCAGACATTGAATTTTTGTAGTCCAAATGTCTGTGATTTACCCTTTAATACCAGACCTACTGGGTTTGGACGAGAACATAGGATAAAAAATTGTTTTTGCTCTGATGCGAAATGGTCTAATGGTGCCGCAACATCGCAGCCTCTGTTTACGTTTCGTTCAATCACAAACGTTTCAAATTTCGTATATATTTGAGTGCTCGGATTATTTTTTCGGTGCAAGTGCCACGCTCAGCCCATTGATTCATGCCAAGAACCCAGGCGTTATACACTCCCATATCTACGCATCAAGGTTTCCTTTTACCAACTGTGCAACTAATACAAATGAGTCGCAGTTGAATATTGAAAAAAAAAAATACTGTTAAGTGTGCACTTTAATTATGCATTATTTTATCCTCTTAATTATTACTGTAAAATATTATAGTCCAAGATTACACGGGTTAACTCCACCGATTCATACACATGTATAAAAATGCTTCTACACATTATCATAAGGCCTGCTAACATCGATGGAGCACCTTTTTTTTAGTTCAATTGCAACTAAATTAATGAGAATATAATACATAATTAAATAATTGCTATTTCGAAACAAAGATAAGAAAATTGAAAAATGAATTGTATAAACTTAAGAAACATAGAATTATACATTTACAAGCTTCAAGCTGTAATGTTTTCGATGTATCATTTGTATGGACACCTAGGGCTACTCACAATTATTTGTGACGTCAAATGCTGGGAGGGTTAGGAATGAAAAGCTTCAATTATATTCGGATCATATAGCAGGTATATTAATATCTTACTAATATCTTTTGTTGATATTCCTCATTTTTTGTTTTATTCTGTCCACTTTTTCCCACTGTTTTTTATTGTAATCACATTTTTCCCGAGCGCGACAGAACCTGAAAAGAAACATGACAGCTGCCACAGATAGGGTTGCCACCCATACTTTTAAAAACTGTATTATAGTGCTTTTCATCGAATTACACTTTTTAGTGTTGATCAAAATAAAGTATCAAAACAATATTTTCAGAATTAAATGAATAATCACCATAAATTTTAGTTTTGTTGGCTTACGAAAAATATTCCATTATTCCAAGCTATATTCTTTTCATTATATATCTTTTCGATTCCCGAGTATCGAACCAAAAGTTTTTAGTAAATTTGCCTGAATAATTTTAAAACATTACTAAAATTATTTTACATCTACTTTCTTTCTATTTTCCTCTAAATTAAATTAAAAATTTTTTCTGTAATGAATTCTAGAAGAAAGGATAGAAATAGACAAACTATTAATTTAATAAAAAAAAAAATTAGCAGCTCAGTTAATTTAATTATTATTATAAGTGTGGTGTAGCTTATAAATATAAAAAAAAAAAATATTATAACGTAATTGATTGTGCAAAAATCTCTAATTAAAAATTCAATACCATTAATTTTTGTAAAAATACTGTTCAATTGATTGTCAGATTTAAAGATACTCTATTTTGCAGAAAACGTTAGCAACGCAGACCATAATTGCGCACATTATAAATTTTTAAATTTCATTACCTATATTCTCTGTCACATTATTTATTACAATTTTTTTTTTTTTTGTTTTGTGTACAACAAATTAATATCAAATGGAATACATTTAAGCATACATTGCCAAGCTGAAGTTATCCACATTTTATATCGATATTTAAAAACTACAATCGATAGCGAGCAAGTGCAAAAAGAACAATCGATAATATCGATAGTGTTGTTCAACACGAAAAAATCGAAGCTCTTTTGCTCCATGTGCCAAAACCGCATTGAAAGTCAGAACGCATGGTCGAAATATATCTGTGCACGTGGTAAATTAATAAAATAAAGTAAAATAAAATAATACTTCACAGTGCTCTTAAAAAAAAGTAGACAACGTTTCTAATATAATACAATACTGAATATATCTTTGTGAAAATCTGTAAACTCACGAAAAAAAAATATATAAGGTTAGGTTAGATTCGGCGGCTTCAGGTTGCCCTGATGCCGCGTGTGTTGAAAGAAAAATATAAAATCGTAAGTAAATTTAAAATTATTCCTTAACAAAAACGAAAATATAATTAATCTAAATATAATTTCGGAAGGGCATACAAATGCAATAAGTTATTGGCGAGCAAGGAGATATGTCTTGGGTGCCGAACTCATCGGTGCCCAATAGGCATACTATCCAAGAGGAGCCTACTATAGACGAGCTAACAAGTCAGGTGGAGCAGCTTCAAGCTAAGTTGAAGCAATCTGAAAATGAGGTCAAACAACAGCGGGTTGCCTTCATTAATATGCAAGGGGAGTACGAGCTGCAATTGAAGGCCATTACTTTTAGGGGTGACCAAACAGCTGGGAAACTCTCGCATAAGATATTACAATTGCAAAAGGAGAACGATCAATTACGTTTAAATGTTAAAGAATTGAACACTTACGTTGAAAAACTGTTAAAAGGGACTCCATTACCGAAGACTACTAAGACTAATATCACTGACGGGTAAGAATTCGAAATCAAATTGCAAACATTATTTAATTATTTCTAATTTTAACTGTAGACAACAAGTTGCAAATTGTGGTACAAAAAAACGGGAAACCGATGCTATGAGTAACCAGAAACAAAGATCTGATGAACGCCGAAAGCAGAGATCCGATTTGCATGACCAGCGTAGAATGGAAATACTTCCAAGTGATGAAGATGATGAAGAAGATGATGAAGATACTCTATCGGGTGATCTCGATATCAGTAGCGACACAAGTTTAGATTTTTCCGATGAAGCTACCGGATGCGGCTATGCAAATGTGCTTACACAAACCGAATCAGACCTTGAATGGGTGATTCGAGAAAATATCATCAAATTGAATCAATCCGAAGAACTCAACCGATACCGCTTTCAAAAAATCAAATACCTAGAAGAAATTATACATGGAAATAGAGTCGACGACCCCTTATGTTTCAAGAATGAAGGTCAAATTGTTTCGCTTAAGACACAAGTGGAGCTACTTAATAAGAAGATTGGCTTCATGGCACAGCAAAATGATATTGCGAAGCAGCAGATTGCAGCTCAAATTGAAGAAATTGGCGGACTCCGTTTAATCATAAAAAAAATGGAGCAATAATTCAATCTATATTCGCATGTTCCTTAAACTTTGAAATTTTAAAAATAACGAAATACATTATTAATTAAACACAATGTTCCTTAAATAAATATATAGATACAAAAATGCCCCAGCAAATTTTCACATAAAATGTAACAAGATTTTTAACTCTTAACTGTTTAAATATTTGTTTGCAAATTCAACAACTTTAAATGCCTTGTATCTGTACGAACTATTATGTTTTTTAATAAATTAATCGGAACTCAATAAACATTGGTAATTTCTATGACAGCGTTTTATGATACAACTTTAATGTAATAATATTATAATATATTATATTTCTATAATATAGAAAACTCAACAACAATGTTTAGGTTTTTAAGACACCGTTTTTGTTGTGTTTTCTAATTACAGCGCCGGAAGGTCAAATCATACGGCTAGACTTTCGCAACTCCTTCAACATAGAGGCCAAAGAGGAATGTAAATTTGATTTTCTTGAAGTAAGTATGCTGAAGCATGGTTTGGTTATCGAACAAAAAATGCTTATGCATTAAAAGCAGATAATAGTAGAATGATTAAGTTTCTTACTTACCTCCCAGTGGAACTTTATTTAAATTTTTGATATCCACTCAAATACAAGAATATTGATTAACTAAATTATTAACTAAATTTTATAGATGTAGAATGAAATGATTGGTTTTTGGTTTTATAAACTTTATTATTCATTTGTAACATAACTATATAAGAAATATATAATATAAGTAGGACATATTTGCCAAATGATGTTAATGATGATATTTGAATAACTTTCTTATTAAGAGATTTTGAAGCTTGTATGTATAATGCTTTTAATATGCTTTATTTAGGTACGCGATGGTAAATATGGATTCTCCACGCTTATTGGTAAATTCTGTGGCACAGATTTCCCCCCGGAAATCACTTCAAAGGAGCGATATCTGTGGCTTCATTTTCATTCGGACGATACAATTGAGTACACAGGTTTTAGTGCTGTGTACGAGTTTCTGGATCGAAATCGTGAAGCACCCAGCACCGATGTCAACTGTACTATCATCAAAGATGGATACGAGGGTATCATCAACTCAACAGATGTCCCACCCGACATCCAGGAGAAAGTAATACGCGATAAGATTCCTCTGGACTGCATTTGGAAAATTCAGGTGCAGGACAACTGGAAGGTTAGTATATTTGCGTATGTCTGCGAATCTCTAATGTTTATTTTGCAATGTACCACTTCCTCACTCTGCAGATTTTTTTGAAATTTTTGGACTTTCGTCTGAGTAAACCGAATGACTGTGACACCAATTTCTTGGATATATTCCCAGAGCAAACAGTGATGCCATTGAGGTAAGAATTTGAGCTACCACTGAAGCGAATGATGCTGCTTATAATAATATTGATGGCTGCGATGATAATGATGATGATGAGAATGATAATATTGGTTACAATGTTAAGGATGTAGATGACGCTGATGACTGCGACAGGGATTGGCTTGTCTTGTCTTGTCTTGCCTCGAATATACGCATTGGCATACCACAAACCAATTTCCGCTTCACGAATACGCCACAATGTGAAGTCAGCCAAAAAGCAATGTAACGCTGTAAAGATCAAAGCATGTTAGGCAAAATTTCAATTTATTACCGGCCAAAGTAAATTGTACGCTACCGGAAGTTGCGGCGGCGCCTTTGACTCGCCCAGTTCGAATTGTTTTGTGGCATCCTCCCATAACACACAGATACCAGTCGACACAACTCACAACTCAGAAACTGTAGCCCATTTTTCCATTTGCCTATTCCTATTCAACATTCACCATTCACCATTCACGCACACAGACCAAGCGCTGTCTGGGTATATTCAATGCCCCGACAGATTTCCACTTGTTGCTGCTCCGTAGCGCTCCCCTTACCGGATTGCCTCAGTGACCTGCAATGGCATTCGATTTAAAGTGTGGCTCTTCATCTTCCTCTCTATCTCTCTCACATCTGTGTGTCCCTCTTTCTCTCTCTCTCTCTCTCTCTCTCTCTCAGACCCTCTCTGTCGCTTTTGGCAATTTGGCTTTTATGCACACTGATGGGAATCACCGAAGCAACAAAAACAACTAGAACAGTGACAGCAACACCCAATGTGATTGAACGACCATCTATATGCCCTGGATTTAACTGAGTCCGACTCACTCATTGATTTGCTGCTGGTTCTTGTCAATGCCAATGCCAATGCCAATGCCATTGCCATTACCATAGCCATATTCACTAGTTATGACTATGGGTAAGGGCCAATGGCATTGACACTGAATCAGTGAATGTCCCACTCTAGACCCGGTCTGCTGTCATTTCTATGTAAATTTTTAATGCTTCTGATGATGATTTCAAACCTGCATCTACTGCCCATTCATAGTTCGGATGTCCACTCCAGGCGTTTCACTGTGTCCAATGCATTCAAACATTAAGAGTTTGTCACACATCAAATTACTAGGATCTGCAAATTTCTTGTTATTCGTTTTACCTGATAACAATCTCTTTTGATTGAAGTAATAGTTGTGAATATGCAAAAGGTTTTATTTAAAGTATAATTGAAATAATCAGTTTCCTATTAGCAATTCGTTTAAAGGGAGATTCGTATTTAATGGTAGATAGACATGGAATTTATCCCAAAAACATTTCAATAGATTTACAAGCCCACACAGAAGAGTTTTTGGGTATATTTAACTCATTTTGACTTTAATTTTATCAATATAATCTCTTTCTGAATCTCTCCTTCTGTCTCTTTGCAGAGTGAAAAACTTTTGCGGCTCTGCGGGCGAGAGTATTACGGCAGAGTCCAACATTTTGCACTTGCGATTTTATGCTGAACAAAGTGCGATTAATTCATCATTCGCCATTCTATACACTGCGTTTCGGGACCGTGGCACCGGAAGTAAGTTCCACAGGCTCAACTCCTCGCGGCAGTAGCACTTAGTTCTAGGGAACAGCATGACATAGTACGATGGCTTCTGTGGGTTGACTAAAACCGAAAACTAAAATAAAACGCAAAACAAAAACAACAGAACTGAAGAAGAGGAAAACAGGAAAACAGAGAAAGTAGGGGAAAAAAAATGAAAGAATAACAAAGAATATAAATGCGTTGCGTCAGTCGGTGGTTGCAGCAAATCCTTCAAATTTGCTGCACGTGCGTTACGCGAAGTTCTCGAAAGCAACGCCAGCGCCAGCACCAGGACAATGATTTTGAGTTTCGAGAGCTGTGAATGTGGCTGAGGATGAGGACAAAGCCTAGGCAATCCTGTGCTAAGCCTGCACAATCCGAAGCCGCACAAACACCACAATCGGCACCAATGGAACCAAGAGACTAGTCGGCTTTTTCCCTGTCTTTTTGGCGGTCTTTTTGACTGTCTTTTTGGCCGTCTATTTGACTGCCGTTTTCCCAGTCTGTCTATCTGTGTGTGTGTGTGCATTTTTTTCTTTTGGCCATTTGAAATAGCCTGCGGTGGCAAACAGTTAGGTCCTTCATGCGCAGTCATGTCCCGGGTGCTTCCCGTTGTCTCAACAACTGTCTATGCTCTTGCCTAACCAACTATGTATATCTGCTTGGGTATCCACAACCATCTAAGCATCTAACTGCTTGACTCCCTCTTTGTCTATCAGCCAGTCTGTCTGTCAGTCTGTCTATCTGTCTGCCTGTCTGTCTATCTATCTGTCTGACCCTCTGTGTGCTTGTCTGTTTGTACGTCTATCTGTTTGTCTGTTTGTTCGTAGACCAGTTTTGCCTGATTGCCGCCTGTTGCCAAAGGCTAAGCACTCTTTTGTCATTCAACGGTTGTCCTTTGTTCCTGCCATTGTTAACTTCGGAGCAGCGATGCTCGATGTGTCTTTACTTTACAGCTAAACTCCAGAACTCTACACTGACACTGTAAATGGCAGTGAGACAGTGAGGTTTTACTTTTAGTTGTCACTGTCGCCGCATTGCAATTATTGTTGCTCGAGGACGATTTATGTTTGAGATTACGTGTGTTTAAATTTTTTGTTATCCCGACTACCGGGACTCCCGGCTGCCGTCGTTGTTGTTGCTGCTGCTGATGATGTTTACCATTTTTCTAAAACATATAACTTTAACCGACTTGTAACGCCATTCATTGCCTTCATTGTCACATAGCCTGCGCCGAAGATGAGTACGATTGTGAGGATGCGACCTGCATATCAAAAGCTTTAAAGTGTAACGACCGAGACAATTGTAAATTTCGATGGGACGAGGAGAAGTGCAAGGTAAGTGGCATTGTCAGTTCTACCATGCTCAATGCTATAATAGACCACACATTCATATAGTATGTATGTACATATACACGCATACATATCTATCTATCCTATCTGTATCTGCACTCATTCACATCCATTCACAATTATGCGAGAGTCACACGTGTATCCTGAGTATCACCCCAACATTATGTAGGCCAAACATTCAGTACTATGCATCTAATTATACTCAAACGAATGTCCCGCAAACTCTTGACTATCATTATAAGCCCACACTACACCATTCAAAACACCCACATTTCCCACACTCAAGCACACATATTTAGTCGTACACACACATTTTAACAACAAAAAGTTGGCTAAATAAGTTTTGTTGCCAAAGTTTGAGGTTTGTGTTCCAGGCGTGCTCTCCCTCTATCTCTCTCTCTCTCTCTCTTCTATGTGTGAACTTGTTGTTTGTAGTTTTTTGTTTTCTATTTCATTTTTTATTTTCTCGATTTGTTTTTGGTTTTGTTCTTGTTATGGTTGGCACAGCAATTGTGTTAGATCATTAGATTTGATAAAGACTTCCAGCTAAACAAAAATATAAGTCGAGCCATTGATTCTACGTGTGCTCTACTGAAATGTCTACAGAACACTGGTTCCCCTTTTAAACAAAACCACAAATCGTGACAGATTTGTGCCACAAATAATTAAAATGCGAATGTGTTGAAACATCCATTATCTAGTATGTAGTATTGTACATATTGTTAGGGTTAGCTACTCAACATTTTCCAACCTAAGAATAATTTCAATCAAACAAGCAATAGTTCACATTTGAACTAGTTCACAATAGATCTAAAAGTAAATGCAAATTTTAAAGATGGTCTCTGCGAGTAGGGATGCCACTATTAATCATATGATGCACAATAATCGATAACTTTCCTAAATATTTCGATATAATCGAATCGTAATGTGTAATGTAAATAATCGCAAGTGTAAAAATAATCGTATGATCAAATAATCGCTTAATATATTTTTTTTACCATCCCTATCCGCGACTACTCTTATTACGTCGTACAAAAACTTTCCGAGAAGTAATCATATACCTATTTTTTTTGCATAATGTAGTCAAGTTTGCACGAATTTATTATCTGAATTTGTGAATAATAAAACGGATCCAATCGTTATTTCAACCTATTTAGGCTACTATATGTAAAATTTTGCATACAACTGCGGTAAAGTACAAAACCAAAACTTATTGAAGACAGTTGTAACAATACATAAATTATTTTGATACACATTCGCCGAATAGTTATAACGATAATTATTGCATTTAAAATTAATTTTGATATTGAAAATTTGTATTTGAATGAAGCATCAATGAATTAAATGAAGCGATTTAATGACACTTATTTGTACATCAATAATTTTCTGATTGAAGTGCCAAATCATGTTGAAATTTACGTCTGTCCTTAAATACGACCAACCTCACCTTTCAAACTCTGTGTCCATCATTAGCTCAATCATGTGCATACACAAATTATGTTCATTAAATTATATCGCATTTGGCCTGAATCAATGATTAATTGCCTGCATCGAATTTGTCATCACACAAATGGAGAAGAGCAACTGCCAATTCATAGACTGTACATATAGACATTCCGTGCTCTGAGACCTTCATTTTAAAAGTGTATTTTGTTCGGAAGTATAATTGGAAAACTATATTATATTAAAATAGAAAGAATTTCTTTTTTTCAGTTACACCAAACGTTTTAATCCCATTTTTTTTTTTTTTTTTTGGAATTATATAGCACACTCATTTCATAAATATAAATACATAAATACATATAAATAACTTACTTTAATACTTCTAATGATTATTTCTAATCTTACAGCCTGAAACTGATGGTCAATCGGAGCACGTGATCATTATAATCATTGTGTTTGGCCTGATACTTGGCGGAATGGTGATCACATTTATTGTCAACTGCATACGAAAGATAATACGAGATCAGAAGATCATACGCGTAAGTATCGAATAGATTATCAGATCCTCACTTGATATGCAATAAATGCGCGTGTGTCCCCGTGTCAGTACCTATTGAATACGCTTAGTTTTAGTCATAGTCATAGTCTTTAGTCATAGTCTTTAGTCAATGTCTTTGTCTCCAGCTTTGCATTCGCCTCAGTCCTTGCCATGACTTATTCTGACTGTCTCTCTCCTCTCTGTCTCTCTCTCTCTCTGTCTCTCACACACTTTCTGTCTGTCTCTCTTTAATACACTCACAAATAATCTAAGTTACACACTCAAGTTTAATTGCTCGTTGTGCTCACCCTGCTCGCTGTTTATACCCTAACCCTTGAAATCTACAATAGTTTGCATTAATATTTAGGTAGGTCCAACCAATTTGCAACAAATTTTGAATGTATCAAAATTGAATAAATTTTTGAATAAGCCATCAAATGATTCGAATATCTGGCAATCCTTTTCTATGCACATCCTCGCACATAATCATACACAAAGACACATTCACATACACTCACACACATTCACATACACTCACATACACACTCACAAATATCAGCGTAATGCAATGTTTGTAATTAGAAAAATGTTTAGTTATTCCAGCTCTATAGATATGGAAAATGTTACCAAAACAAAACACAGCTTCACCCAATGCCATAATTTTTTTTACTATATTGTCTGCGTGCGTGTGTGCGTGTGTGTGTGTGTGTATTCATGACTATATTTGTGAATGTGTGTGTGTGTGTGTGTGTTTAATGTAATGACCTCAACAAAGTTTGCTATGATTTTTGCGGGTTGCCTTTTGTTTGTACGTGCATCTGGTTGAAAAAGTCGTAATCAGAAATTAGCAATATTAAAACTAGTGAGAGCGCAGCTGAATGGGCATATTGGACTATCAAATACTCTGTATAGAACAATCAAACTACGTACAAACAACAAAATAACATAATGTAAAACCTTTTCGACATTTTATTATTGTTTTGAAATTCGTATCAAATTTGAATGTAGTAGTAATAGTCAGCCAGATTGTATTTAAAACAACATAATTTCGTTACATAGTTACACATAATTTTGTAATACCCTTGATATATACATTGAATTGAGCATGAAGGGTATAATCAGCTTTAATTACAATTATTATACAGACATTAAGAGCACTTTGAAGCAGCCACATTCGCATTAACACAGCCATCAACTCGAAATCATTTAGATTTAAGTAAATCCATGGCAATTCTGTTGAAACTCCTTTGAGTATTTTCTTCGACATCTTGTCAGACTGACTCGCGGTATATTCATGAGTGTGTGCTTGACTGTTAAAATTTCTTTGAATTTAAATAAATTAAAAAGACCAAGATGTCTCATTCTAGCATTTTTATTGCAATTATAAATGAGTTGATTGAGATTTACTAGACTACAAAATTCATCTGCTTATGCTTGAATTAAAATATACATTTTTCTTTGTTCGTAATTAAAATAACAACCCTAACACATTATGTTAATTGCAAAGATATCACAACATTTTTTTTGGAAATCTTGTCATTTCGATCTTACTTTTTCGAATTGAGCCTACATTGTTGATGAACATAACATAAGGTATCTTATCTTTACCACTTAATATATATAGTACATATTGTCAAAAAGTACTTAATAAAACACACATTTTCAATTTAATCATCCAAATTTATTTTGTCACCTTTAAAGTAGTCCCCATTAGAGGCGATACACATATGTCAGCGATTCATCCAATCTTAGAAACGTTTTCCGGGATAGCCTTCAGTTGTTTAATGTCTTCAATGGTGCTAAAACGGGTTCCACGGAGCGGCAACTTGAGTCGAGGAAACAAAAAGAAGTCGCACGGAGCTAAATCTGTCGAATCCGGACCTTTTCGATGGTATTTATGGAGTTTTTGTCCTTGTATTTGTTCACAATGGTTGTTTGCTCACAATTCAATTCGTTTTTTCCAAATTCTTTAACGCAAGCGCCAAAGTAGGGTTATGTAAAACTCCTTATTGACCGCTTGTCCATGTGGCTTATGAGCTCATGATGCAATTGACCCTAAATATCGTAGATTAATTCAGTACCAGTACTTTTTTGACAGAGGGTACATATAATCATCATAGTTTAAAAATGAAAAATGAAATGTCTATGATGTGCGATAGTAACAATTTTAACCTATCTATACGACTACCGATATTTCTATATTATCAATCAGATGCAGAGGTTTTTCAAAAAGTTTTAAATATTTAAAAATTAATTCTTGCCTAGCGTTGCCTATTTCTATATTACCAATCAGGTATTTCTATATTACCAATCAGGTGCAGAGGTATTTAAAAAATTTAATAATAAGATTGTGAAGACAGCAGAAATTAACTGTTAATTGCTGATGTAAAAGTTCAATACGCTATTGATTGCAATTTCATGGTAACGCCCCTCAGCTACCATACTAATGTTGGAGCATGAAAAAGCTATTGATAGTGCTTCACACGCCCACTCAGTATTACGTACACGAAGACTTCAATACATCTACACCATCCACAAAACGGGACACACACACAGGCACACTCACACACACACAGACATAGTATGTCGGGTACTTGAGCTTTGAGATGTGGCTGAATGAATGGAGCCAAAGATTCTGCTCAGAAATAGCTATAGATTCAGCTACAGCTCAAATTCGAGTGACCGAAACGTGGCTTCAATTTGTCAGCACTGTCAATATTACTTATACGCCACGTGACCGTACGCGTTTGCTAAATGTTAGCAGCTTTTCGACCTTGACAGACCTACTTACACACTGACATACCAACAGACATACACATATGTATGTATAGATGGTGTATATACTATACAAATGTATGTGTATGATGTTGGTCTGAACGAATCTCTGCTTATGTAGCAAATGCTGGTGCTTGTAATTACAATTTATGGCACCAAGCATAAGGAAGTAACGGCGGCAGCAGGGACAAATTTCTGGCTCTATTTGGTTGACTTTTGGGTAAAAGCATTGGTAACTCATTGGGGAGCTGGCAGCGAACGCGTGTTTGCTATCTAGGGTAACATTTCATTAGCTGTCGATTTCAATACAACACGCTTCATGTCCTGCCCTGTCCTCTCCCGTCCTCCCCTGTCCTGTCCTGTCCCATCCCGTCCCGTCGTGTCCTGTCCTGTCCTGTCGTTTCCCAATGTCCGAATGTCGTTCTGGCATACTGGACCAGCAGCTCGTTTACCAGGCTCTTAGCGATTGCCTCTTGACTCTTTGCTCTCAGTTCTTGGCTCTTGGCTGTTGCCTCATGGCATCAGGTTTCATCTTGACTCTGGCCTCCTAGCTTCTGGCTCTTGGCACTCAACAAGCTGCCCGCATGGCTGGCAAGGCAAACCATTTCATTGCCATGGAACTCCAACATCAGCATCCCAGTGGCTCCCTTGGGGCATTATTTGCTGAGCTAGCTCAGAGAAAGACAGAGAGCGACAGAGAGAGCATACAAGAGCTAGAAAAATAGAAATAGCGGCTGAGGGATTGAAGCAGACATCGTACAGAATGAGAGATTGCCTTTCACTTTGACTTTTTCAAAAAAAAAAAAAAAAGAAAACAAAAACAAAAAAAGAAAAAGAAAATAAGAAAGAAAATCGAAGGCTGAAGCCAAATCAAAGGCAACAGCAGTAAAAATAGAGCCGCAGCTTAAATTGAATATCATTGTGGTGTGGCCCCAGCTCAGGCATGGCCAAAAATATTCTACATCTGCTTAAGCAGCAAGTTAATTAAGAGTGTGTGAGTGGGTCGGTTGATTTTGATAGGGCGTTGCCATCGCTGGGTATATTTATAGAGCGCGCAACCAGCTGCGCAGATGGCGACAGACCGCTTGATTAAAGAGACGCCTTCCAACTTGGATTTGTGTATCTTGCTGTTTTCTATTTGCTCTTGGCCAATAGCTCCGACGACACAGAGCGAATGAGACAGATATACAGGGAACGGGTGGAGGGGTAACAATAGAACACCCAGAACCCTGGGTAGTTTAGGCAGATGTGACACACCTTTTAGCCAATTCCAGCTAACAAATTTCATTTGAGTTGACTACGTTTGGCACACGCTTCATCTATTGTGTATGTTTATGTTTATATCCTTGTGTCCACATGTGTGTGTGTGTGTGTGGGAGGAGTGTGTGGCACACTGTCTATGGGCCCATTCCAGTCAAAGTCTATTTTACATTTCGAAATGTCACACGCTATTACAATTATAGGACTGCCAACAACAGACTACAACCGCACATACTCACACTCGATATCCGTACTCACACCCACACTTAAACTCACTCCTAAACTCACACCCACACAAACACCCACATTCACTCCCACAACATGACAGACTTTTAAATCCCTGCCAACTAGTATGTCGCCAACAAGGAGTCGCGATATTGGATCTACGACGAAGAGCCTTGTATTATTGTTCTAGTAATATGCTAACCAACTCTCTGTCTGTACATCAACCTAAGGACAAAGGGCTTTAACCAATATTCACGACTCCTCCGTATAGGAAGAGTAGTTTGTGCTCTTTAATTAAAATAGGCGATTAAAGTGTTGATTAATTCAAAGTGTTGATTAATATAGATGCACTTGATAATTATCAGTCAAGCGATATTTAATATATTTACTATAGAAGGAATTGTTGATTACATAATGACATTCAACAGGTTGTGCATATATTGTTTAAAATACCGATTATTAAGTTAATTATATTATGCATATCCACATGCACAAGCGACCCTAACTTAATTCAGGTTTAATTAATTGATAGCATTTTGAGTTGCATGGTTTGTTTCAAGCGATTAGATTGCGCGACTGAATTGAACATGAATGCCATAGGTTTCCGATTATTTACACCTCAATTCATTAAACGTTAATTAATTTAATGAAAGCGAGTACTACAGCGAATCGTTTGTGAATAGCTAACAAGCATAGCAAAAGCCCTACTTAAAGGATATCACTTCAAATCGAACGAACACAATGTGTTTCTACTTATGGAAGCTTCCTATATTTTAAACTATCCATACTATACATACCATAGATTCCAAACATATAATACTATATTACATGCTATACATACTATACATACTATACATACTATACATACTATACATACTATACATACTATACATACTATACATACTATACAATCGATACATACTATACATATAGTACTATACATACTATTCAATCGATACATATTATACATATTGCGTAGTTAATTTTCGCGCTCTTGCATGGAACGTGATATCTTTAATTTACAGGACTGCAATGTCACGCCCCCAGGTCAGATCCACAATTAAATAGCAATCAATGTTTTGTGCAAAAGTAACCGCATCAGTTGGTGTTTAATAATCGGCAATTGGTTATCGACAATCGAAAATCGGTAGTTGGTGCTTGACAGTGGAAAATTGGCGAGGCGGCATAGGGAATTTAAAATTATACCAATGCGTATACTATAATTGATAACTAAAAGTTGGAACTTGTATGGGAAATAGTTTTACGGGAGTCTAGTTTATGGATGGTGGGTGGTGGGCGGTGTTTGATGGGAGATCCGAGGTGTTCGGTAGTTGGTGGCTTAGTACAAAAAGTCGAGCATATTCAACCAAATTATAAAGCAGCCGCTGACTATGCACGGCGAACGGTTCAGTAAACACACGCTGACAATCCATAGGGTCCTTGGCACTGGGATAGTGGTAGCATGAGCGTGGATGTAGGCGTGTGTGTATGGAGGAAGTGGCTTTTGGGTGGATGAGGCATTTGTGCGGAATGAGGGCAAAGGTGGCAATCTGATTATAGCCTCAAGTGTTTGGCAGAGATTCAAGTGTGGCCCAAAAAGAGTTTGACTTTTCGGAGATGAACAGGCTGAAGCAATGCGTGCTCAACTATTTCTCATTTTATTCTTTTTTACCTTAATTTTTTTGGTATATGGGGCTTTTTTTTTTGGTTTGGGACATGGAAAATTATGCCATCACATAATGGAAAAGTTTACGGTGAATGGAAAGTATAGAGTGAGGGAAAAAAAAGAGGCGAAAAAAAGTAAGAGAAAGAAAAACTCTCTGTCAGAGTTTTATTGCCGGTCGCATTTATGAAATTGCATCAAATAAATTTGCACAAAGCGCACATCGAATCAAATCAATTCAGCGTCAGCGGATTTGATAAAATCATTCCAGCAGTTCGATCGATGTCTGAATATATATATATGTAGTATATGTATGTAGGCTTAGGGTGCTCCTTTTGCTGCCTCAAAGATACTTACAGTTTTTGCCAGGGTTGCCCTTGCCACACGCACAAGGAAATTGCTTTGCCGCAATGCCAACGTTGGCCACTTTAATATGCCGTTATGCCACTAAATGAGGGCAAAAACCATCCCGAATAAACCCAAAGCCCGAGCCCCCAAAAGCAAGAGAAGACCAGAAGAACAGCTGCATAAGCAGTTGTAGATGAAGTAAAAGTAGGAGCAACCGTTTTCCGTATGGAGAAATGTAAACCGAAAAGAAGGCAAAAACAATAGTAAAGCATGCAGAGAGTGGAAGATGTTTTGCAAAAGATAAAGGCTAAAATATTCGCACATTTTTGTCTAAATGTATGTATAATAAAAGAAATGTATGCAAACATGCATATGTACATAACATACATATGTACATATATATCAGCATGTGCGGCAACTCTGTCTGGGTTGCATGCTGCCTCGCCTTCTCTCTCTTTCTGTCTTTCACTCTCTATCTGTCTCATTCTGTATCTTCGGTTGGTGCCATTTCATGTTCAGTTTATACAATATTGTACTATATAGTTGATACGCTGCGCTTTTTTTATGCCTTTAGATTTTCTGCAATTTCTGTGAACCGAAAATTCTGTTAGCACTTAGATTTTAGCATGCACTTGCAGATAAAAGTATCTGCACGCTCCACTCAGGCACATGCTTGCCACATGCCGCATACCGCATACCACATACCACGCAATTTTGGCAGCGAGAGTTGCTCCAAACAACTGCCAACTGGCAGAACAAATGGCAACAGCAACAGAACCAGAACCAGAACAAGAAGCACCATCACCATGCAGCATGCAGCATGCAACTTGCTGTAATAACTTGTCAAGTGGCAACATTTGCAGCTGCAACATGAAATCCACTTAAGTTGACATTGCAAATATGGCAAGCATTCATCTATCGCCTTATAAGCAGATTGAATGCTAATGGCAGCCACAATTTCAACACATTATTCGCAAAATGTGCAACACATTTATAGTATAATAATGTCTTCTATAAACGAATTAAAATTGAGTATGTTTATTCTACCAAGGTTCTCTGTGAATTTAATTCTGATATAAACATTATTCGCTGATATTTATAATAATTTTTTGAACCTATTTTAAAGAACATATATGGATCCATTAACCTCGTTTACAATAATTTATGTAACATTTCTGAGGGCTCATTAATTTGATCAATCCCGATAGTATGGATGGATAGATAGATAGACTGATAGATAGATTGATAGATAGATAGACAGATAAGTTGATAGATAGATTGATAGATAAGTTGATAGATAGATTGATAGATAGATTGATAGACAGATTGATAGATTGATTGATAGATTGATAGACAGATAGATTGATACATAGATTAAAAAATAGATTGTTACATGGATGAATAGATAGATAAAATGATAGATAGATTGATAGATAGATTTATAGATAGACAGATAGATAGATTGATAAATAGATTGATAGATAGATTGATAGATAGATTGATAGATAGATTGGTAGATAGATTGACAGATAGGTTGATAGATAGATTGATAGATAGATTGACAGATAGATAGATTGATACATAGATTAAAAGATAGATTGTTACATGGATGAATAGATATATTGATAGATAGATTGACAGATAGATTGATAGATAGATTGATAGATAGATTGATAGATAGATAGATTGATACATACATTAAAAGATAGATTGTTACATGGATGAATAGATCGATTGATAGATAAAATGATAGATAGATAGATTTATAGATAGACAGATATATAGTTCGTTATGAAAATAAAAAATCTATGCTACGTTCGACATTTTTAATTTTAAAAAAATCTCGTAAAATAAGAGAAGGTATTAAAACCTTGGTACTTGCGGTGAAGTTTTAAACTGGTTCATTGAGCTTATATCAAAATTAGTTGGATTTCTACTATATATATAACAAATATATTTGCTGTTGCATTTCCTGTTATTCAACTCGAGGCAAGATTATGCTTGGGCTGTGGCATGGAACGCACCTCTTGGCATGATATGAATATGTGCATATTGCCATTGCCATATCTGCATGCAATTTGGTAACAACCGCTATGCATATTTGCCCTACCAAACCCACACAAGCACATAAAACCACAAACATACACGCACACACTCAGACCCACACTCACATGGACAGAGGAATAGTCGAACAGACGAATAGAGGAACAGAACCGGCATAAACACACGCGCAGAATGCAAGTTAGCCTGGAGTGATATTTTAGTGTAGTCTGTTTACAACGGCAAGGAGCTGATGCTGCTCTCCTGATGCGCCACTTGATGTGATGTGGGCAACGATAGCAACGATTCCAGTGTAGGGTAGCGTAGGGTGTGCTCCAGGGCCAACAGTAAGAGTAACACCAACACAGAGTGTGAGTAGAGATGTAGGGTTTCACATTGGGTGCTGCCACTTTTCCTATTCCGGCTGTCTTTAACATAAACAGCTTGGGAGAAGCGCGACACATATGCCAGTAATGGTGGGATATAACAGAAGATATGTACACTGAGACAAAATCAATAACGTTTCATACATAACATCTATTAAAACATAGTTCCATTGCGATTATAGAACAATTTAATAAATTATACAACAATTAATGATATAACAAAAAATAAATTGCACTCAAAAAAAAATAAATAAATAAAATAAAATACTAAGGTAGTAAATATATCAAAAAGAATTTGATTAATGCGAATTTATAAAATATTTAGTCGATTTTAAAGTTGAAATAATTCCAAAAATAATATAATTGTATAAATATATATAAAAAAATATATATTTAAAAAATTAACAACTACATATATCTATCGAACTGTCTATACTAAATTAGCAAAATTAAAAAGAAAACATTCTCTTTGAAAATGTCCTTCGCTTTGTACTAGATTTGTTCTTGTAGTGTATGTGATGTATCAAGGAAAGAGCTTGTTTGTTTGATAGTTTTATTATTTTAGCAATTTCACTGCCAGTACGCCATCTGACAAATGCATTTTAACTTAATTTGATGCCTCTGCGAAATCCCGACGCTATAGCTAAAGCTGAAGCTGGAGCTGTAGCTGGAGCTGGAATAACTATGGCGTGCAAATGCTGTAAAAGGTCGTCTTGGTTGATGGTGTTGGTGTTGTTGTTTCATATTTCATATCCCTTATAAATTAAGTAATATCAGGCATGAAGATGGCTCAAGTGTCGGACACTTGAAGGCGCCCCATGCGACGCATGGCAGCGTAATGGAAAAACTGCCATTTCCGCCAGACGCAGCTCATCCGCGTGGTAGCGGGTCTGGGTCTCGATCCCGGGGTTACGGCTTTTCCTTTGCTTTTGCTTTTGGTTTTGGTTTTGACTTTGGTTTACATTTTCGGTTTCATATTGTAGTCGTAGCCAGAATCGCAGTCGGAGTAGGAGTAGTAGTCGGAATGGGAGTTGGTCCAGAATGCTGCCCTTCATCTCGATGGGGTCTGTCATGCATTTGGTAGTGCAATATTTTATTAGAAACTGAACTTAACGCCAAACGAATGCGCTCACAGATTGCAATGGGCCAAAGTGATGAGGCGTGTCTCTGTGCGAGTGAGTGTAAATGTGAATGTGACTGAGAGTATGAGTATAAGTGTGAGTGTGAGTATAATTGTGAGTGTGTGTGAGTGTGAGTGTGGGTGGACATGGGCATTGGCTTAAGCAGCAAGTAATAACCAACTTATGTAGCTAACCGTATTTCTTGGCTCACATCAATTTCCCCTCGGCCTGATGTCTGATGCCGCATGCTTCGTGGCTCGTTGCACTGGGCAAAATGAAATGAAATGAAATAAATCAAGCTGAAATGCAATTCGCAAAGAAACATCCACGGCCATAAAATAATACATACACAGAGACGAGCAACGCCCGTCGCTTGAATCCATTCAGCCGGCTGAAGCTACAGAGAGCCAGCCAGCATTATAGCCATTGAGTATGCCACTCGACCATGTTGCACAAGATGAGCAAAGTGAAAAGTGGAATGTGTACAAAAAGAAACAGAAAAAAAATGGAAAGAAAAGTAAAGCAACAAAAAGAACTTCAGCTTAATGTGAATTGAAATGCTTGCACTTTAACTTAACACTCGGGTTGTCGAAGATTCCTACTCCTACTCCTGCCTCCACCATTGCCATGGCTCTGGGTATATCTTGAGACTCAGTTCCCTGTGGGCGTGACAACTGTGGTATTGCCATTTAATGATGCGTCTCCAGCCACCACTCTGTCAATCAACCACACAGTCAGACAGTTCGTCAATCAGTCATATTCACTGTTGCCTGTGAAAAGGGCGATAGTATTTTTCGATTTTCACTTCTGGGGAAATTTTTTCTCATTTTTAAAACAACACAAGAGTCCAAATTAAATACTTTAAGCCATATTTTAAATAGAGTTTCCCAAGCGAACACATATATATATATGTATGAATATGAATATGTAGTATGACGTGCATTGTCAAAATACTCAGTAATATTGTGAGCTCTTTTTGCATTCATACAAAACTTAAATTATTGTAAAAAATGAAAATTACTGCAGTTTTTCCCGATTTACTTTTATTATCTCAATTACGAGAACTCGAAGTGAATTATGCATATTCGTATATTCTCATTTATGATGTAGTATCCTCTTGACTCGTCGCACATTCAACTCGATCGGAATTTATTATCCACTTTCCAGTATCATAAATACACATTGAATGAGTGTTTCGAGCATTATTCAACAATCGTACTCATACACAAGCACTCGAAAGTACACTCAATGCAATTGTTATTCGTTTTTTATTTATTTATTTATTAATTTTTTTTTTTTTTTCATAATAAACCACAAGTTGTATAAGTAGCAACTGCAAATAATTTAAACAGTTATAAAGTCATAATAAATCTTTCATTTGCAAACTTACATATACTATTATGCCCTATTCGGTCATTTGAAATCAATGCAGGGTATAAAAATGTGAATTTTTTTGGCTTGTAATCCATATACTTATTTCTGACACCCGATCAAATTGAATTTTTGTAAAACCTGTAGAGCTATAAGTAGCCATTCAGTCGTTAAATTAAGATTATAATCGGCTTACATGTAGATCAACTTTTTATACTCCAGATAGAAGTTTGTCTGAAAATAGCTTCCGCATTTCTAAAAGCTGCATATTTTTTTTGCCAAATTTATTTATCAACACGTGTACGATAGTACCAAAGATTCCACAGACCACAATCAGATTCCTCATGATTCTGATTCCATACTTCTTAATCTTCCTAGGCTTGGGGCCCCACTCCAAGTCATATCCACGCACCGGTGCGAAATTTCAATTAAACAAATGCCAAAAGTTTGGCGTGTAAAGCATATTCAGCGATGTGTTAACCCAAAACTTTTATATACCACAAGCATTAAGGGGAATAGAAACGGATCAACAAGTATAAATCATTTAATATATTGCAAAATCATGCCTTTATACATATGATAAGGTCGAATTTATTTAAAAAAAAAAAAAAACCGAATAATTGCCTACAGCGCATAGAAAATGGCAAATGCCAAATACCAATTGGTAAATGAACAAATTAAGCAAAAAGTCTGAATTTACCGCAAAAAAAAATTAATTTTTTCTTATATCATGAAATTCAACATCGTATTCGCATTGAGTAAATCTGTCCGGAAATGGCAAGATGTGCAAATATTTTACTCATTTGATTTTGCAAACGTTGCGGCTAACAAAATTTGAAATAAAAATAATTCAAATTTCAAATAGATTGATATGTGTGGTTGGGTGTATGTTTGAGTATTTGATTACCAAATTTTGAAAGCGAAACATTTACATAGCAGCTGAATTAATGCCATCATTTTCTCAGTAGTATAAATATCATAATTAAAATATTGGTTCAATTTTATCACAGCTTAGGCTCACTTTTAACCAATTCAAATTGAATGCATTTCATGTAAACATTAATAATTATTTAAAATTCTTTTGCTTTATTTTTATTTCAATCAAAAATTAAATCTAAAAATTTTTTAGAATACTCTTCTTTTATTTCAGATAAAGGTTTCGGATATCCATTGCCAAAAATGGATTAATCTGTTTTTTTTTTTTTTTTTCATTTGACATAATTTGAATTTCTTTGTAATTGGAGATATTCAAATTAAAAGTTAAATGATTCTTGACATTTGGCATATTCTTAGTTTGAGAAACCATTTCTCAGGAAAAAATGTAATAAAACTAAGAGTTATCAAGAGTATTCATTGGTATTTATTCATACCAATATTGCATCAATTAGTACACATTTATTCATACATAAATAATATTTTCTGCATCCATCAGAAAAGATTCTATGCATTCGAAATTTATTTGCACCTAAATCCTTGCTTGTGGTTAACAAACGGACAAAAAGACAAAATCCGAAAATGATTTTTAATATTTCAATGAAACTTAAAATTTAATATCTCTTGTGCTTGTTCTTTGTGCATCATATGTATGTTTGTGTATTCGCAAAAGCTTAAATACTGATAGTTCACACAACATTAAGAAACAAAATAAAGGGAGAATTTTTTATATAATCGCATAAGACACACAATTTTTCACAAGAGGTATATTCAACTTGTAATATATGTTATAAACAAATTTAATTTAATGACAAATGGTATCAGATTCCAGTTAGTTTATCACACAATTTTTATGTAATTAACAAATCAAATGATGATAAAAATCAAATGTAAACCTTTTTATAAATATTCTATATTGGTCTGATGCTGTGCTCTGGCTTTTCTATGGTTTTATAGATTTTCATTTAGATTGTAGTTTGGTTTTGTATTCTGTGTGAATATTACCGTCATAATTGTACGAAACCATAAAAAAAACAATAATTTTATTCTTTGTTATTCTATATATTTTTGTTGTAATTTATTTAATCGTTATAACATTTTCGCAATGAGTATATAGTAGGTATGAGTCTCTTTTTCATAAATTAAATTTAATATCGCTAAAACCCTACCTCCTTTTTCAAACAATAGCCAGAACCGGTAGTTGCGAATCTGGGGGACTAAATTAAAATTCATGAAATCTGTTGTCTCTATTTCGAAGAGCCTATCGAATGTAGTTGTAAATGTATGTCTCTTATTTCCATCTTAAAGCGGATTTCAGAAAATTCTATGTTGTTAGATGTGCAGTAGTATACATAGTAGGAACACATGATGAATAATCAAGCTTTAATGACCTTTCATCTCCTCAAATTGATTCGATTTTGCCTGAAATTATGAATCATAAATGGCCAGTGATGCTGACAATTTGCTTTTTTTTTGTGTTTTACATTTCAATTGAGAATTGCATGGAATGAATGCAACTTTTCTGCGAGCCAGCCTAAGAGGATTAACTTGGCCCGTTATCAAGATATCAATCGCTTTCAGGCCCTGGAGTCAATGTATAGTACAAACTATATAGCTGCAGCTGAAGCCAATCATAGGCTATCGAAGATATCCAATACATACATATGCACATCGAGGCATCCATGCATACATTTCCATTTCTTTTACGACAATCGATGTGATATAAGATGCGATGTGCACTTCTATTGTCAAAAGATTATTCAGCTTAGCAGTTGCTACTTGCAATTGAATTCAATTCAAATTAAATTCTTATGATTATTAATACTATTATAATAATAGTTCGTAGGTCATTTTTAGGATGAAATTCATCGCTTTCCGATTGGATGGATGCATTACTTTCAGTTTGAAGTTTCTCGTCCCTTTTATTGGGATTTGTTTTTTGCGATTGTTTGACTTTTAGGTTGATTTTTATTATTGTTATGGCTCTGGCTCTCTACTTGTCGCATTCTGACAATTTTTCTACTGATATTTACCCCAAGCAAAATATGTTTCGAGTATTTTTATTATTTCGATTTCGCTTATTTTTCTATTTTTTTCAATTTGTTGTTGTTGATTTATGTGCAAAGTTTTCTGTTGAATTTCACAGAAGATGGTTTATAGTTTTGTCATTTTACTGCAATGGCTTTCACTTAGTTTTCTGACAATATACTATACTATACATATGAATATTAGTCGCTGTTTTGTTGTCGATAGAGTTGTCATGCATGAATCCTTGAAGCACTTTTCGCCTAGCCAGAATTTCTTATGGTTATTCGCTCACTTTGTGTGGTCTTATGACTTGAAGTTCTATCGCACGCACATATTTATAAATATATACATCTAAATATATATCAATGATTATATTTATATGTAAACACACGCACAATTAGATCTGGGTCTCTCTGATATCTCTGTGCGTATTACCTTTCATGCTCTAGCACATATGTACTCTGTGTCTCTGTGTATCAAAGCACCATGACTCGCCCTCTTTCTCTCTCTATCTCTTTCTCTTCCCACTCTCTTTCTCTCTCTCTCTCTCTCTGTCTTTCTTTCTTTCTGTCTCTTTCTCTCTGTTCTTCTGTCTTCTTTCTATATGTTCTATCCACAGGATGTGCCAGCGCTGCGCAACGGCGTCTATCACATCGATTCATTTGTCCTGGACGCTCCGAAGAGCGCCATTTTCGTGGGATTACAGAATGATCTCCTCTGCGGTTTCCCATACAGTCTCGACCAAGATCAGCATAAGCAGCGAGATCAACATCTCTACCAGCATCCAGATTCATTGGTCGGAAATAGCAACAGTAACACCAGCAGCAATTCCTACAGCAACACTAATAGCAGCAGCAGCTGCAACAGCAACATTAGTCAAAGGAGCTGCACAGCCCAGCAGGTGGTGGGACGAGGAGAGGATTATGATTGCGATTATCAGTGTGACTACGATTACGAATGTGCAAGCAACAATGGACAGGAGCTACCACCAATAGCCTACAATGTTTGTCCCTATGGCAAAGAGCAGCTGCAGCAGCTCAACAAGGTCAAGGTGGATGAAGAGGAGCCAGTGGAGCATGAGGATTTGCAGCCGGACTATGTGCTGCAGGATGACGATGTATTCATTGATGATGGCATCGGTTTCAGCTGTGATAGCGACAGCGCCCACGATGAATACATGATGGTCAACGGCAACTGTATACAGCTCCCAATAGGTCAATTGGAACAGCGTAGCACCTCGAGCAATTCCTACGGCAGTATGCCGGCAGCAACACCTTCAGATACGGTCAGCTCTTCAACATCAACATCAACGGAAATGGATGCTATTCTACCGGATCAAACACCTCCACCAACACCACCACCGCCACCGCCAGCATCCGCTCAATTGCAACTGCAACTTCAATTGCAACAACAACAACAACAACAGCAACAACAGCAGCAACTTCATTTGGTCGAAAAGTCAAAGACCATGGGTCTAAAATTTTTCAATAAAATCGTCTGAAGCGGCATTTGTAACCATTGCAACGCTGGCATTTCATCAATTTTGCCGTTTCACACATAGCCATCGCGCGGGGAGGCATAGGATGTGGGCGTGACAGCTGAACAGTGATGCAGCAATCATTTGGCCATAAACTTCCGTACACACGCATAGCCACAAACACACACTCATACACACACACACACACATTCAACCATTAATTGGCCACAGACCATACCCTGCACTCATAGTGAACCCCTTTCATCATTCCTCTCATAATAAGAATTGTTGGCTGTCAATGTGCATATGTAGCATGTATTCACACACACTCACACTCACACTCACACTTACACACTCACACTCAAACACATACACACACATATATATATATATATGACTGGCTGTATGACTGTCATTGTCATTCTTATTGATGGCCTCATTACATTGGCTGCTCATTGTTCATTTGTGAAATTGTTGAATAACGCCCTGGAGGCATTTTGCTCTGTTGCATTCGTGGCAAGCCGTTTAACATTTTTGGTAGAACAATTCCGACCTGACCTCAACCAACAACATCTGGTCTAAAATAATGCATAAATACACACGTTGAGCATTTTTCAAAAATATATATACATATATATATATATATATGTATATATATGATATGAGTTACATTACAAGGGAGAATCTACTAATTAGCATCATTTGTCCGAAAAGTTGAACATCTGCTTTACGCAATTCAAATTTTTGGCATACAATTACATTTCGATTGTAAATTCGATTGTTTGCATTTTGATCGAAAATTGCTTAAAAATGAACATATTTTTGTATCTTGGTCATTTTTTGATTACCTTGATTGGTTCCGCCTGATATATTTGAAATAATTGGCTCAATGCATATATATCATTTGATATTACACTATATATATAATATAAATATAGTTTAAGTTTTTAACATTTCGTATTTATTTTTTGACTTTATCAGCATGATGTTTGTTTTATTAGAGCATTTGAAATGTTCCACTGAAACGACCAATCGAATGAATTATTCATTTCAACCCAAATCATAGAAAACAAAAAGCACACACATTTAGGAAATCAAACAACATATATACTATACATATATATTTATGCTTTTCGAAGCATTTTCATAAACAATTACATAAATCGTAAAAGTGAAAGTAGATGAAAATTTCAAACAAATTTAATAGAGAATGACTGTCTGTAGGTTTCCAAAGGCTTAATTCTAAATTCGGCTTGAACGAAATTAATTAAATATATATTACTATTACTAGAGTTGATAATACATATTAAAATATTCATATAATATCTATAAGAGACTATAAATATGGTTTAAATAAACTACTTTAATTTTATCACAATTATCTTGATAGAATTTAAATGGCTACATTTTGCATGATGAAACCGAATAGGTTGAAAAAGTAAGAACAACCGAAGAGAGCATCATTATAAAGTTTGTTTTTAATTGTCGTTCCCTTTTCCTGGTAGTTCGAATTGCGGTTCGTAATACTGCAGACTGCTTGAGATGCTAGGAGTTCGATGAATATGATGGCATATTGTATAATAAACATATAAAGAACATGGAAAAAAGCGAACAAAAATACGGAAATGATGTGCACGCATTGTTTGACTTGTATATTATGAATGCAATTTGAGGTGCAGTCGCATAAAGACCACAATGCGGCAATCTTGGCAACGACTACAACAGCTAAAAGAGAGACTGAGGGACCGACAGCTAGATAGAGCAACCCAGACAAATTGACAGACAGACAGAGAGACAGCCAGACATACAGGCAGACTGACTGGCACTGGCTGCTGAATCCTGGTCTATGGGTCAACTGACAAGACCCTTGCCCTACTGTTAGCCAGGCACAAACCAACTCCTCCCTTCCCCAAAACCCCAACATCACATACCAAAACAGGCAAGACTACCCTGTCACTGGTACACCACAGGTCCCCCAATATGTACCCGTTCCAGTAAAGGTCTCTGCTGCTCTGCACTATTCGCTGGCATCATTATTATGTATTATTTGCGTATTTACGCTTCCTTTTATGCATTCTCGAGGACTACTCCTTGTGCACAATCGGTGTATTAATGACTACCAACTAAAAGCCGAGATTGGGACCGACAGCCAAGGGCCAGGGGCTAAAATTTGAGAGCTGGGTTCTGGGTGCTTGGAACGAGCTGAGCATCTGGAGAAGAATCAGGTGGCAAGCACTTAATTGTTGCTCCATAATCCAGCTGGCACTCGATGTCGGCGTAAAAGTGTTGAATATATGTACATATGTATGTATACGTGTATATAGGATATATTACGCATACATCGCTTTACATACAATCCAATATATAACTATATTTATATCGAAAGCGAGCCGAACCGCTTTGGTACCCTTCAAATTGAGGCTTTGTCTGAAGCAATCCTTAGTCCCTTAGTCCGGATACCTACCGAGTCCGTGCGCCCTGAGGCCCCCCACAAAATTAATTGAAAATATTTATTACCATACTTTATTATATGTATTGTACGCAAGTACAAACATACATATATGGTATTTGTTATGTGTATACATATGTGTAGTATATGTCTATATATAACATATATATCGTTACTGTATAGTCTCTCATGCACGTTATTGGTTTCTGTGGCCATTTTTCTGGCATTTCTTGTTCATTACAGGATCATATCCGCGAGTCCAAAGAAAGTAAGCTCGACGAGATGGGACGAAACTCCAAGGCGCGCTCACGGGAGAATATATCAAGGTAAGTCGGAGAACCACAACTTAGCTCGCCCTTTAACCCTTTGACCTAACACCTCCCTTTAACTGAAGAACCCTATTAGTATTAATTAGTTTTGCAAATTAGGACACAATTAAGCACTGCACAAAACGTAGTATTATTTGTTAAAGTTAAAGTATGTTTAGAAGATTATACATTAAAATAGACGAGAACTTGATTTTCGATATATTTATAATTAATATGCTATAATACAAAGCCCAAAGTCTATCTGTCTTATAGGGTGTCAGGTCTATAATTTCGTAAATTTTTCCTAGGTTAGTTTTTGCGATTCATTAGAATTGTAGAATAAGACTCTTTAAAATCTATTTGGTAAAATCTAATATTGCATCAATTGTCTAACTTATGATTAGTATATATGTATCGATTTATCGACCACAATCGCTCATGATTGATTCATGATTGATTTCACTCTATTCCCACTGCAGACAGAAGCATTCACAGACCTCATTACAAATTCTTGATGATGTTTCAAATCGTTATTATCGCGAGGCTGTCCCCCTTTCCTCGCAGTCGAGCAAGACTGACTACAAGGAGAAGGAGCACAGCATACTGCGCCGCCATGCAGACATGACCCAAACGAATCTATGCGATGACGGTGAATCTACATCGACTACAACCGGCACCCACATATTGACGACAAAGGCAATGATATCACCCGAACCAGTTATTGCCTGTGATATGGGCTGTCAGACGAGGTAAGTGTACACCGGTGTCTCTGTGTGTGCTCGAGTAACGAACTAGGGAAGAGCAGAGGTCCTGGTCATCAACATCAACATCAACATCACCATCACCAACATCATCATCATCATCATCATCATCATCATCATCATCATCATCATCATCAGCATAGTCAGTAAACCAGACACGCCTTGGTATTCAAACAAATTGCAAAGTCAACACTGGATAAACAGCAAATACAATGACAATGTGTCCATGATGTTGTGCCCTGTCTCGGTATGCCGAACAGCACCGTATGAGCAGGGAACATTGCACAATATAGAATAGCATAGATAAGAATAGATTAGAATGACATGGCATGGCATGGTATGTCATGGTATTGCCGGCTATGGTATGGCTCCTCTGTGCTACCCTTAACACGTATACAAGACTCGGAAACAGTGCCCGCTGCTTGTACAACACAAATCGATGCAAATATTTGTATTTGCATGCGTCTTCATCGGAACATACCCCAAGAAACGACCAAAGCAACACAGAGTAGGTCGCAGTATGATACACATATCCCTATATACAACATGACAATTGCAAACAAGGCGCAAGCACGCACATGGGATACATGAGAAGGAGAAGAAACAGCGATGAGAGAGAGTTATAGAGGCGGGAGTATAACTAACAGTATAGATGAATAATCAACAGACCTGAATCACGATTCTGTTATGTTAATCAGCTGTTATCGAAATGTAGCATATGCTTAAACTATCCTCAGAGAGTGAGAGAGAAAGAGAGTAAGTGATTGAGAAATAGAAAAAGAGGAAAGAAAAAGAAAGAGGAAGGAAGGAAGGAGGAAGAGAGGGAGAGACAGAGAGAAAGTGTGAGATTGAGAGCGAGGCAGAGGATAACTAACAGACCTAGTATACTATATAAATCTATGATGTTAACAAACTGATCACAATGCAAAGAAAGATAATAAGAGATAGAAACTTAAAGACAGAGAAAAGAAGAACGGCAGAGATACAGAGAGAAATAGAGAGGAAGAGGGAACGAGAGAGCATTCGAATACTAACACTTCCAGAATATGATTCTGTTATGTTAACCAACTGCTAGCGGAATGTTGCCTAAAACATTGACTTACAGAACGAAAGACAGGAAATCTGAAGCGCTTAATTTAACCGATATGTTACCAAGAACAACTTTCTAGAGAATTTCTTAAAATATTATTAATGAACTGAAAAACTGTATTACAGATTCGGTCTATTCATTATTCTTTAGGCTAGAAGTTCCATTAACAGAATGTTAGTTAAAGATCTGTCAACTGGTAATCTGTTCTTCGAGGTGTTATAGGGTTGTGCTATATATATTTTGGATTGATTGCGCCTGAAGCAAATGCAGATCAAATATTGAACCATTTCACTTTTATTTGCAGGGAGTCGCTGTTCGCGAACAGTCCCAGTGGTGTTGCTACGCTAATGAGGCAAAAGTCCAGCTCGTCATCGTTGGGTGGTGGGAGTGGAGCGGGCGGTATGATGCCGCCGCCACCGCCACGCTTCTTCTCCACATTCGGCTATGACCAGGGCGGCCTGGTGGCAGTATCGCCATCATTGCCAGCTACAACGCCGCCGCCGCCAGCACAGCTGATGGGGACGCTGATGAGGCGCAGCCAGATGCACATGCAGCATGTACCATCGCCGCATGAGTCGCTGGAACTGGAGGAGCGTCATAGCGGCAGTGGCCAACGTCCGCACTACGGCATAATTGTTGCCTCTGCAGCAGTTAAGCCGCAGGAGATCTGTCATCATCATCACCAGCATCAGCAGTATCAGCAGCAGCAGCAACACCAGCAACAGCAGCAGCAACAGCAGCAGCAGCAGCGAGCGCATTATGCTCACCATCAACAGCAGCAGCAACTGCACCAACAGCAACAGCAGCAGCAGCATCAGCAACAGCAACAGCAGCAGCAGCAGCAGCAACAAGCGCCGACTGTTGCAGCGCGTATACCACAGCACCTGGCGCTTCAGAAAGGGCCGGGGCAAACTGTGCTACCGAGCAAGGGGAACACGGGCGGTGGCAAGCAGCTGAAGAACGAGGAGTCGAAAGTGTTTATCGACATACGGAATTCAGCGCCAGACGTGATTATCATGACGTCCCATTGACATTTAAGAAATGCCTGCCAATCAGCAGCAACAGCAGCACCAACAACAGCGGCAACAGCAGCAACAATGGCCAAAACCACCAAGAACAACAATAGGACAACGACCGGCGTATTGACCACAGTCACAACGGTGCCGGTGGTACTGCTCCGAAATGAGCACGAACACGCAGCCAGACCAATACACGCAGACTCGAGCGAACACCAACAAGGGTACGGGCACGGGTACGGGCAGGTGGAGCAACATGAACACGAATACAAACAGGGACTGGGAAAGGTTGAGGAACAGGGACAGTGGCTGGGAAAGGGGCAGGAACATGGACAATGGCTGGAAAGGGGACAGGAACAGGGACTGGGACAGAGACTGGATCTGGGACAGGAACTGGAACATGGACTGGGGTGGGAGCATACAAACGAATACGAACACGAACCCAGACATGAACAGAGCGTGGCTCAATCAGACAAAAGCCAGGCATCCGCACGGCAAACACTGGGGCATCCCGATCTCTTTTTCTTTTTGCTCTTCTCGCCACTTTTGTTTCTCTGTTTCTGTTGTGCCAGTGGTGGGCATTAGGGTCTGTTAAATGCTACTCCTGTTCCTGGTTCCCCTTCTGCTGTTGCTGTTATTGTTTTGTTGATATTGTGCAGCTCTTAATACCGCAAGGTTATGTAATTGTTGTGGCAGCTACCGGCTGCAGCATGCGGTTGCAGTTCCAGTTCTACTTCCAGTTACAATTTCGAGCAACTGCAGCAGCAGCACTAGAAATAGACGTAAACTGTAAATGTTGTGTACAATTTTTGAGCAGATAACCAACTGCCCTTCTCAGCATAGTGGTTAGGTTTGGCCAGTTATTGATCTACACCTTGGTAACTATATATAATATAGATGGTTTTCCAAAAAAAACTGTAATTTTTTGAATTTCGATTCGATAAAGATCGACAAATATTTGATATAAAATATCGCATATTTGTTTGATTAGAAAAAGAATGGATTTTCCATGCATCATCGAAATATCCTTCTATTCGATAAATAATTTTTTATTCATATTGTAAAATTTGGAATTATGCCTTACCAAAATTCGGTTTCGGTTTATTCTTCACGTTCGATTTTTTTTTCCACTATCATATTTTGTTTTTGTTTTCATTTTTTTGACCCACTGTGCACACACTAAGCAGATAAAAACCTGACACCATGACACACACATACAAAGCTTAGAGTACGATAAACATGCAATGGAAGTACAAGCTCCACTGTTCTGCTGGTGCCTGTTGCTTCACTTGCTTCACTTATGGCTGCCACTTCTTCATTTGCATGCATGACGAAGTGACGAAATGGCGAAATGGCAAAAAGAACAAACATGCCAACGTCATGGCCAGATGCAATGCCGGCTGCAGCTACATCTACCTACTACATCCAATCTGAAGGCTCCAGCTCCAGCTCCAACTGCATCGGCATCTGCAACTACAGTGCTGGCCATGTGCTGGGGAGTGGGTCAGGCAGTACATCCATCACGTGCACATGGAAGCCGGTGGCTAGTCGCCGTTGGGCCTGATGTTGCTGTCAAGCTGAAAATGTGTAAGGGAAAGTGTTTGTGGTCGGGCGGAGAAGGGTGGCGGTGTTTGGTTACATGGCAGCCAAAGCAATTTGCGTGGAAATAGTTTGAAAGTGATTTTCTTTTGCATTCGTCACGCTCTTGTAATTTGTGCTCTCATGCGCTCCATCAGCTTTTCAATTACATTATTTGTACTAAGCAAAAGAATCATTCAAATGTGAATATCAATAGCTCTCTTCTCTCCCAATCTCTCTCTCTCTCTCTCTGTCTCTCTCTGTCTGTCTGTCTCTCTCAATTCAAAAATTCCCTGCATTTCTATTGGCCAGGTCAGCATATTTGACTTGTATTTGACTTGGAATTATGAATCAAATAATATAATAATATTGAATGAAATTTCGACTCAATTAGTTCTGTGAAATGGCTTTAAAGCATTAAAGAAATTGCGTATACGCTGTGTGGGCGATGGGGGAAAAAAGGGAAAAGGACGAGCAATTTGATTGATTGAATTGAATGAGCGCAACGGCAACACGAATAATCATGACAGTTAGGCAGCAAGGTCCCACAGCTGATTGGTAAAAGCCTAAAAGACAGTGGAACAAAAATGAGAAAAAAAAAGGAAAAAGGCAGAGGAAAATTACTGGATATGTCAGCGTTGAAGTGGGTAGTGGGTAGTGGGTAGTGGGTAGTGGGCAGTGTGGGTTGCTACCCACTCATTACTCATTCGCATGCGAGTTTTTGCGCTGGTCATGCCATGTCTTTTGTGGTTTACATAATGTTTCAAAAAGAGGAATCATTAGCAGAATTAAAAGGGTGATTAAACAGCACGTGTTAAGTGTCAGCCGCAAGTCAAAGTGACACTGAGAAACCCTAGCTGAAAGTGAAAGCGAGTGAGAAAGTGAAAGTTTACTTACACTTCACGTAAAGTTGGGACAATGACACGGCTCAATGACAGCCACAATACTTGCAATAGAATCCCTCGTTACTCCCGCGTACCTTCCTCAACTGCCGGACACTTGGACAGCTCAAGCGATGTGGAACAGTAGTCCGTACATACACACATACATATGTACATCTATGAGTTCGTACATCTTTGGAAAACCCTGTACAATCACTTAATGAATGTGAATTCTCATTTAAGGCCCACCGCAAAAACTCATTAAAAATATGAAGAGTGCTGAAAATGGCCAAGGAACTTGATGCGACAAAATCTGTCCATTAACTTTGGGCTGTATTTATCTGTCTGTCTGTCTGTTGGTCTCTCTGTCCGGCTGTCCCCTCTGTCCGATGAGGTGTGCATTCTGTGCGCCTTTCATTCATTTTCATTTCTCTCTAATTTTAATTTCTTTGCCGCCTTTTCGCATGCCCTTGTCATGGTAAATAACTTCATTATTTATGAATTTTATATTATGACAACATTCACACATACATATAAACAATACACACACACACACACACACATGTATGCTGCCCGGTCAGCCAGAGATAATTAAATTAAGTTCAGTTGACACTATCTAAAGGGTAAAAAAAGAAAAAAAAAATCCAAAAGGAAAAGTAATAAGAAGATAGGGAAAAGTACAGTCATTAAGATTGGGGTATTGCTTGTGCCTGCGTGGGGGAGCACACTCGACTGTAATGTGCATCGTGGAAGGGAATTACTTTAAGCATCGGCACTTGTTGCAACTGCGTTATATATTTTATATTATTTATAGTACGATATATGCTAGAAATGCATAACTTAATTGGTTTACCATTGTTCGCTCGTTTTTTTTTTTGTTCAATTTGTACATAGACCTTAAACAGTTCTACTTTGAAATATGCATAATTTGCATTACTATCGATATGTTTTAATTCTCCAATTGTTATTTATTGTTATCGATTCGTACTTATACTCTTAGCTAGTTGTAATTTCAATAAAGTTCAACTTATACTGAAATGAAAGCGAAGCTTCAAAGAGTCTTAATGCATAACATACATACAGGTCCTTGAATATTATTTTATTCGAGATCGATCCATAGTAAAATTGTGTAAATATAAACCAAATCTTATATATACTAATCCCCGCAAAGCAGCTCCCTACGGAAGCTGTCTAAGCATTCGCGATTTTACTACCATATATATAAGATCGGGTGTTATACTCGTAATTGTCTACTAGATAAGCATTAAATAAATACTACATGATGTACTTTTTTTTATCACATGTTTTTTTGTAATGAAGCGAAATATACAATAATGAACAACTAAAGAAATTTAAATTGTGACAACAACAGTTTACAAGAAATTAAAAATAAAAAATTAAAACAATACATTTTTAATAGATGTCGTAAACTTAAACATATTTATGTATATGTGTCATAAATACATGCATAAACAATAAATAATAAATAATGGATTTTTTTTTTTATAGCATTAATACGAATCATACTAACACGACTGGCAAGAACTGTATGTAACTTTAAACTGGCTCAATAACTATTAGAACGAAAATACGAATAGAACTAAAATGAATGGAATGAATAATGCTAACTCTAATGTAATCTTAACATAGTACATGTATGGTATAACAGAAGGAAATGAAACCTAGTTTATAAGCAAAACTGTGTGTGACAAGCAAACGAACAAATACAAAAAAAAAAAAAAAATAAAGTCAAATGCGACTAATAAAAACTTCATTGTGCAAAGGTGAATCAATTTTCGAATATTTTCTCTATTCTCATCAATTTACTTCGATTGTATTCAATTCAATTAATTTCGATCGACTTCTGGCCATGTTTTTGTGATATTCCAGCCTTGGTACAAGTAATGTGGGTTCTAGTGGAGAATCTCTCACCCCTCTGAATTAATTAAAGTCACTTGAAAGTATAATTTATAATTATGTTAATTTTAAAGCAAATATTACATTTATTAATAAAATAAAACATTCCACAATAGGGACGGTGCCCGACTCTAGGGACTGTGATGACTATACTTTACTACATTGCCCAAAAAAAAAAAAACTATTTTGTTACGAAAATACGATACGTCTCCAAAGAATAAATAAATAAACCCGTTTCAAACGGCATCCTCAAAAATTATATTTTCTTCAGTTAAAATTGTGCTGAAATTGGCTGTTGACCGATCGAAGTACTAGGTTTAAAGCGGGTTTATATGAAATATATTTCCGGTGTGGTATGGTTTTTCGAAGCAGCATAGTATCTTCGGTGCTATATAGTACTATCGATAACCGATTTCTCTAATTAATATCGATAATCGATATCGTTAATCGGTAATCAATTGCGATAATCGACAAAAAAGTAGGTGCGTAATTTAATTTTGGATATATGTTCCAAAGCATTACTTTCTAGTTTCGAAATTGCGCCTTGCAACATAATTTTAAGTCTCAAGGTATCCACCAGTGGGGGATAGATAATAGGTATCCAAAATTTGAATTTGAGAATAGGAGTATAACTAAATTCAGCACAACGTTCTAGCTCGAAAATAACGCGTGTTATGGAAATTTTTAATTTTGGTATCTAATAGCGGGGATTGGGCCTTGTAGCCAAAATGTAAAAATGACAGTGGATATATAATGTCAATAAGCACATATATGCCAAGGCATATATCTTTAAAATTACACATGTTATTCCTTTTTTTAGTTTTTGTTGATCCACCATTGGGGGAGTATGGGCAGGTATCCGAAATTTACATAAAAGTATGAAGGATGCAAGTGTGCATCTATGTTCCAAGGCAGAACGTTCTAGCTTCTAGTTTGCGCTCGTTATGGCGATTTTTAATTATGGGCTCCACAATATCTTAGGAGTGAGGGGAGGTATCCAAGAATGAAACAAACATGATCTGCCTGCAAACAAAAGCAGTGTTAATGCCAAATATGAATACTGCAGCTGTTATAGTTTTCGAAATTTAGGTGTTTATATAGACAGACGGACAGAGGAACATACGGGCATGGCTCAATCGACTCAGCTTCTCTTCCTGATCAAGAATATAAATACTTTATGGGGTTTGCAACCCTTAATTCTACCCGTTACATTCAAACCAACTTTTCACAAAGTAAACAGACCCTCTAGTGCTTTCTAAACACAGTGTCTACCAAAATACTATAATTTTATATAATTCACAAAATTCGCTTCCGCCAATTTTGAGCGACATAGCGATGAGCAATGATTCATCGATATTTACCACCGCGATGAATTAATACCAAATTGAAGTCAAAGTAGAAGCGCATAATTTTACCACTGATTCTTTGATACGTTAATTCTCCAACGTAAATTTATTTATTTTTATTATTTTAATTAATTTTCCAAAGTTAATTCATTTATTTTTATTATTTTAAGACTCTGTCTTAGAAAAAACCCCCATAAGGGTATTAACTTTGTGCAAGGTCGAAAATGTGTGTAACAGGCAGAGTGTGTAACTTTGAAGATTGGGTGTAACAAGTGTGTGAAACTCGAATCAAGGTATTTCATTAACTCAAATATTTTTAAAACAATGCTTAATAAAAATGAGAATGGAAATTTTCTTATGTTTAAATTATATTTTGTAAAAAACAATCGATTTTCGATTAACTAAAAGCTAATGGACACGAAATCATCGATATTTTTTATAATCATTTGCGGACAGTACCATTTGTGGCGTTGATTTCCTATAGCGGCTTCATAAAGTCTTCTTTCTTTAATTTTCTAAATGCATTTCTTTATTGATTTCTATTGATCAATGAGACATTTGAAAGGCACTATAAGCACGAGCGACGAAGACAGGGATGTTGATATCGAGAGTAACGATGATGGGGACTTTGACACCGATCTGGATAGCTTACGAAGAACAATTACCGCCAATGTCATCCGGGATGAGAAACGAGCACATCACAATGCTGTGGAGCGAAGGCGGAGAGATCGTATCAAAGAGAGTTTCACCAATCTGCGCGAAGCCGTGCCCACACTAAAGGGTGAAAAGGTCAGCCGCGCACAGATACTCCAAAGGTCCACCGAATGCATACAGACGCTGCGTCGTAAAGTCGACGAAAATATTAAGGATATCGAGGACTTTAAGAAACAGAACATCATACTGGATGAGCACATACGCCTGTTAGGGGGCACGCCATCATCGAATGGGGCCGATTTCCCAAGCGGAACTTTCTAAAGATTTACAATAAGTGTTGTATTAAACAATCGGTCCTATGAACTGAGTCCTAAAATTGATCGGTTCGTTTTTGATATGACAACATTGTAAATTAAGCAGGCCCTTGCAAGAAAGTCAATTTCATGAGGTGTTAAAGAAATATATACATATATTGTATGTTGATTCAGACAGTAACTGTCTTAACTTAAAAAGTCTCTGCGTTTTTTTGTTCGGGTTAATAGTATAAAGCACGTGCAGGCAGCTCCATCAACGTCTGGACCAATTGTATATTCCATGATTACTATAATGGATTCTCCACACTTCTTGGACAATTCTTGAGACGCTGTGGGAAAGTTGGGAAACGATCAATACGACAATCATACAAAATTGATACACATTTTATCGGTAATGCCAGTGGGACGTGAGAATTCTGGCATCACCATAATCAGTTGATTATCGCCACCACGAATGTTGCTGTCGGTCGGGCCCAACACCAATAGCGGTTGCATGGGGTCTCGTGGTCTGAATTTAATTTTAAATTTTAGAAAAAGCCATAAGACGAATGGAAAAAACTCAAGAAGGTGGAATAACCGCGCATTTCCGATGCAGATTAACGATCCATACTTCGAAGAGCTTTCAACATCAATGACTCCTCCCCCAAAATAAGGTAAACAAATTTAAAGTAACTACGAAAAAGCTAAACATTACGAAATTAATTCCAACTTTATTTTTTATAACTAATCTTATGGAATGAACTTTAGAAAGTGGAATGCCGATGCAGATTAATGACCCATACTTCGGAGAGCCACCAACATCCATGACTCCCCGATCAACGTACAAGGTACACTACACAATAAATAAGAAATCGAGGAACTTAAATTAATAATAATTATCTAAAATTTAACAGGCAAATGTTAAAAATGCAAATACTGCCCAGATGCTAGAAGTAATACGGGTGGACAGTTATCTTGGTGCCCGATGTGTCCATCTTGCGGGGCAAAACTGGGCTCCTCGGGCACCAAGATGACTGTCCATTCCAACCGAGTGAGGATCGCGCTAAACTAAAGGAGTCTTCGGCAATACCAAGTTCAATGAGGTTTCGAAGAGTCCCGATGTCCTTGAGCTCCTGACTAAAAGTCGTACTGCAGAATTCTTTCGTGAAGAAGTCAAGAAGGCTGACTGTGGTGTTGCAGCTGACTTTCAGCAGATGCAGGACTTGGATCTATTACATCGTCGTGCTATGGAGGAGCCTAATCAAAACTGGTATTACATAATTAATTTAATGATAAATTTCTGCATGAAGTTTTGGCCGGGATGCACATTGATTCGCCCTCACGAGACGCCGAACAACCGCTACCGGTGTTGCATCCGACTGAAAGGAATATTTGTGGTAGCGATGAGTATCACCATTAGGTGGTGCCCAAATTCTAGTGTCCCGCTGGATACTACATATTCAGTTGATGGGAGCATAGTAGGCAGGCGCCTGGTTTTCTGATTGATTGTTTGCGGGCGTTCAATCAACGCCTACAGAACTGTCCAAGAAGTGTGGAGATCTTGCAATTCGGGAATATACGATTAGACCAAACGTTGCTGGAGATTCCTGAACGTGCTTTATGTTTTTAACACACAAAATTCAAAAAACAAATTTCGCAGTTAAGTTAATCTCTAAAACCAACTTATCTGAAAATAAACTTCTTTCTTAAAAATAAACAATTTTGTAGTATTTAAAATATCGCATATTTTGGGGTCTTTCAGCATTAAATTAATAGAAACGATTGTGACAATTTTAACAAAACGTTGGAACGTTGATTTAGAAAATCCTCATATACATACTATATATGAGCGAATTTATGTAATTTAATTAACATAAATTTTTGAAATGGAGAACATTTTATAGTGGTGTAAGTATTACAGTTAGTATTACGTCAATAGCCCATGAAATAGACTTCCTTCCAAGAGGCTGCTTAATTCACAAGTTTTGGTTGCCAAAATGCCCTGAAATGTTAATAGACCCTTTCGTCTTTACAAAACACAGGGTCTACCAAAATGCTATACTTTTATATAATTCGCAAAATTCATTTGTGTCAATTTTGAGCGCCATAGCGATGAGCAGTGATTTATCGATATTTACCACCGCGATAAATTAATACCAAATTGAAGTCAAAGTACAAGCGCATAATTTTACCACTGATTCTTTGATACGTTAATTCTCCAACGTAAATTTATTTATTTTTATTATTTTAATT
>JBANCZ010000269.1:0-44052 GCA_037040025.1 Sphaerogastrella javana | reverse complement strand
ATATATATATATATATATATATATATATATATATATACATAAATCTATACATAAATCTACGTGCCAGTCAGAAAATAATAAAGCCTCGTCTGAGCGCGCAGACAACATAGCTGTCTGAGCAAAGTGTGGCACAGTGTGCACAGTGGTTTGAGCTGAGGAATAAAAATGTACAGAAAACTTGAACAAAGCTTCAATAATTCCTAAATAATAGCTATAAATTTCGCTTTGGCTTTTTTATGTACATAGTATTCACTTGTGTTTAGGAATGATAAATCTATTAATCAATTAATTAAACACATGATTAATTTTAAACTTTCGATTACAATAATCGATTGTATCATGTAGTTACTCATGCCATCCTCACATGTGTTTGAACACTTTGGCTCCACTGTGCCACATGTATTGGACCATTGACAGCCATTGGCAGCCGGGGCTGATGTTATCACCTTGGTCCAAGCGAAAGCCGCTGGCTTTCAACGGTGGGAACTTCTGGGCAGCCAGAGCGGCAACTCTGAAAATCGTATAAAAAAAGCAAAATAAGAAATAAAATAAAAAGAAAATGAGAATAACGAAAAAACAAAAAGCAGACACCAGACAACAGGCAATAGAGGAGAGAGAAGAGCAAAACTTCTTTGCCACCTCAAAGCAGCTTTGATACACTCTTCTTGGCCAAGTCAATATAATTGACTTATCTGCTGCATTTGCTCTCGGTCCATGCACCATGACGCCAACTTATCCGACGTTCGACGTCTTCAAGTTGTTGTTAAAGTTGTTTTTTGTTGTTGTTATTACTTTTAAGAGAGAAGTTTTTTTTTCATTTTGAAGAGGTCTCTTCTGCGGTCGTAGCTCAACATAATAAAGCTCGATGGCCTCGTATTTGACTTATTGCGGTTGGACGTCTCTGAAAAAAATGAAAAAACTTATTCATTGATCGGCGGCGCGAGAACTGAAAAACACGTGAAATATTGGGTCATAACTATTGATTGGGTTTTCTGCGGTCAAATTGAAAGCAGTCAAAGAAAGAACTGAAACGGCAGAAAAAAAAAAACAAGGATTGTAATATGTATGCAAAATACTATAAAGCATAGGCCAAGATTATCATCTTCCTTGGGGTCTCTCCACAGACTCTAGACTCAAGCTGTATATATAATAACATTTATAATTCACGCCGCATATTGTAGTTAATTTTGTTCTTTTCCATCTGCTTCATCACCAAATTGTCTATAGCAAATCTCATTTTTTTTTCTTTCTTCTTAAAGGCAATTTTCCGCTTACAGCGACAAGTCAAGATCTGCAGAGACCCCTTGGCAACTGCAATTTATTTGAACCCTAAACCATGTTTTGTATTTATCTTTTGCACTTCTTCACTATACGCACGATTCGTGCATTAGTTGTGCTAGAAAATGTTGTAGCTTTATTTAATTTTCTTATTGTTAACTTAGCCAAATACAAGCATTTACGCTCTGACCTCCATGGGGAGATGACTTTAGCTATGCACGTGGCGAATTTCTTGCATTAAAGATGAATCATGTGTGCAAAATGTTTAAATGGGAGGCTATATTTAATTAAAATTTGATCCATGAAATGAGCACAAAAGAAGTTTCATAAATTTGTAATAATAATAAATAAATAATAATATTTATTATGATGAGAATTTTTACAAACTGAAAATTATGAATTTAGATTATTATATTTGATATTCAAATAAACCAATTATTTTAGAATTTACGCATATCATTTTATTGACATTAGACTGCAATTTGAAAACGATTTATTTATTTATCAATCTATCATCTACTCTTTGACACATTCTTTCGCTTAATTCGTTTAATAAAATACTTCCATGATAAATTTCATTTATAATATATATTCTCAATATAATTGTTCAATAATTTTGCATATTTCGTTTTAAAAATTCCTTGATGTAGTTTATGCGCTGCCTGACAGCCTGGACAGCATTTTCGGTATACTTCTGTCGGGCATTCCATGTGGGCGTGGCCTGTCCACATTTAAGACCAATAAATCTTTATTATTCTTTTGCATTTCTTCGTTTGCCTGTAGTCCAGGCTGTAGTCGGTCTGTAGTCAGGCTGCCCTGCAGCGCCCTTCCATATCTTGGGCCCTCTTCTGATCCGTTTTGGCCTGCATGTCTTGTGGTTGCTTTGAGTTGGCGAAATACATATTAAAATGAAATCTTTATGAATGAAAATTTTCTGTTGAAGTCTCAGGCCAGGCATTCGTCTCGCCTGCTCACACATGTTAACCGCATGTGCATCGATCGATGGCATCTTGAGTATGTATCTATATACATATGTATGCCCTTCCATGGGCAACTCTTTTAGCAGGCAATATATATGCAATATATGCTGTTGCTTCTAGTTCTAGTAGCTCGTACTATATGGTTACTGTATCTGCTGCCTTAATTGAGTTTTGCCTCCCATACATATGACAATTTTCTAATGGAATTTCATATCTAATTTTGCGATGGAACTTCCGCTCTGTGCGTAGTTTTAAACTCATTCCAAGGCATCACAAAGAGTTGAGAGTAAACCAAATTTGCATTTGTTCTGCTTTTTATACAGTTCTTCTTTTTCTTCTTGTTGCTGTTGTTTTTGTACATTTTCCGCTGCATTCCGTGGCTAATTGACGACAATTAAAATTTATTAGCTGGCAACAGCAATTAAATGCAAGAGCCGCACGCAATTTTCTGTTTTATGTTGTTATTTCTTTTTTCGCTGCTGGCGTAGCCAAAGCCAAAGCTAAAGCAGATTTTTATAATATTTCAAACAAAAGGCATAAAAAAATAAGAAATAAAAAATATGCCGATGATGCAAGGGAGTTAAGAGCGCAAAGTTTTTCATAAGGCATAGTCGCAATTTGAATGCACTGACAATCCAAAGTAAAATATTTTTCTCGGACGGGCAAATTTTATAAAAATGTTTTGAATATATAAAAAAAATATATATAAATAAAAATATCTATCTATCTATTTTTGTATATATTTGAATTGTTTATATATATGCTTATTTAGACAGCTTTTCCATTTAAATAGCTCAAGTTGTGCAGCTGAAAACTTGGCACTTGGACAACGTCTGTGACGTTTAATGAGCTGCTTTTGAGGCTGCTTAAAACGTCTCAAAAACGCTCGAAATGTTCAAAACGTTTGCCAATATGCACTTGTTAGCCCAAGCGAATTATATGCAGACTTTCGCCTGACCAAAGCGCAGCCACTCGACAATCAATCAAACTTAAGTGGAACCAGCAGCAGCAGCGGCAGCAGCTGAAGGAGAAGCAGCCGCCGCTTGAAGAGCATCAGCATTAGCAGCTAATCTGCATATTGTGTCAGAGATGCAGCTGGGTAATGCTGTGGCTGCAACGCCTGCGGGTCGTGGCAAGTGGCAAGTGGCACTTGCTGCAAATTGGACTGAAAGCTGCGGGTCGCTAAAAGTTTATACAAATTGCAAAGACTATATTAACACTGCGCCAAAGAAAATAAAGGCGCATAAAAAAAGGCAAACAAAGTTGCAAAGAAATTGCAACTTGACGCACTGCAGCAACAAAACAGCTGAAAAGCAGGAAAAACAAAGTGAAAATCAATAGAAATTGCAACCCCAAGCAGAAATCACAGTTGGGCAAAGGCAAATTCGAAAAACCAAAGGCAATTTCAAAGGCAAAGGCAAAGGCTCTGACTCTGGCTATGGCTATGGCTCTGGCTCTCTCGCTCGGGTGATTGCCCTCTTTGCCGGCTTTGCGGTTGTATTAGAGAATATACCGACTATATTTCTATATGTAATGTACATCCATATGTGTGTATGTGTGTGTTTGATTGTGTGAGTGTGTGTGTGTGGCAGAGCATCCTTTTGCCAGGGCGCACAATTCACATGTGATATTTATGTGCGCTCGCGCGTCGCATCCTTTTTATTGTACGTACATGGAAGGCAATGCAGACCGACAGAGAGGCAGACAGACAGACCGGTAGACAGACAGACAGACGGACGGATAGCCTGGTTAGGCCCACAGGCAGGAAGGGTGGTGTGTTTCGATCTGTGGCATATAGAAAGGGAGGGATGCTGTCTGCAATTATGTTGAGGGTGAGCGTGGGTTTTATTTATTTTTTTTTTTTTTGGGTGACGACAAATAGCAACCTGAGTGTGGCAATACTTGTGACAAATCTGCACAAGCTACAAAAAAAAAAAAAAAACAAGTTATGAGTGGGTATATAGAGCCAACCAGAGCCAGACGAAAACTGAGCTGAAACGGAGGCGCTATCAAAATGTAAAATTCATTCAGAGCAGCCGCAACAACAAAAGGCAAATTGCAGAATAAAAAACGTAAAAATAGTATATATGTATTATATATATATCTGAGAAATAAGAACAAATGACAGTAACAGCAGCAACAGCGTGACTGCGCATAAATACGTGGGCATAGCACACAGAAAAATACAATGAGAAAGAGACAGTAGACAGACAGAACGACAAAAAAAAAAACTGAGAGGGAAGAAAGGTTGCCAAAGAAAGAAATAGAGAAAGAGAGAGAGAGAGAGATGTATAGGTGAAATGGTATAGCAGTTGGGTGCAGCAGTTGAGGGGAGAGGGTGTCAGCAGCCAAAGACAGATATAATCAATGATATCGCACAGGATATACAGAGATACGAAGGGTGTTGTATTGTATGAAATGAGTATATTGAATAATAAGGCTTTAAACAAACGTATTATCCAATGATATACTATAGTGCGTGGGTTGAATTAAAATTTTTACAGTCTACTTATTGTTAAAAGAGAATAAATATCTAGATCTTGGTTACTACAAGTGGAAATGTATTAAATATAGTATGTGTGACATGATATAGTTCATTATACATATAGATTTTTATATATATATTTCATTATATAGTTTATTGAATATTTCACTATATAAGCTTGATCAAATCACTAAGAATTTATTTAAGTTGAGAGGTATAAATAACATTTGGTCTGGTAAGCAAACATATGCATGCAAATGACAGCATTGCCATATTTTGCGTGAGGAATTAAAAAAACATGGCCCTTAATCTGTTTATTTGTAGCCATAATGCAATGTGACAAACCCCAATTAAACCATATACTATATATATATATTTATTTAGGTATTCATTTGAAATTCCTTTTTTTTTTTTTCCTGTCGTTGTATTACATTTTACTTTGGCTACGGCAATACCAATTAATTGGGTCTCTGTATGGCTTACGATTTTTCAATTAAATTACTATGCCTAGGGTGAGTTTTACTATGAAAATAAACCAAATGAAACATTGGGAAAATGGAAAGCAAATAAAATGCTATTAAAATTGTGCACAAACAGAGCGAAGCGCAGCGTTGTAATGCAAATATTTAACCTTGATGCTAGTTATTCAACAAGCGCTTGCAACACACGTTGCAAGTTGAATGGCCTTTTCAATTGCAACAACAACAACGACAAACGTGAGTCACCCTGTTGCCACAAATATATTGATTCGTGTCGCTCAATTCTCTAGATAGAAAGCAGAGTGTGTATGTGAGAATGTGTGTATTGTATGTTGTATTGCGCTCTACTTTTGTGCATTTTGTTTTCTTTTTGTTTAAATTCAATTTTAGTGCATTGCACTTTTTGCTGTGACGACGACGACGAAGCCGGAAGTGCGACCGAGGCAGCGACGGAAGGTACCAAGAACTTTGTGCCTCATCAAATGTGCAACGTGCAACGCGCAGGGGCAGCAACAGACAGAGACATAGACTGGGCAGACGGAGCAGACAGAGCAGACAGTTTGCCAACAGTTGCAGTCATCACTGTTGCTATTGCTATTGTTGTGGGCACAATGCCAGCTATTTGTTAAAAGGGCTTGGGGTTAGCCCTAAGTATTATTATTACATATACATATACATATACATATACATATACATATACATATACATATATATAGCCATGCTGTTTGTTTTTGGTCTTAGTTTCGCTGGGGCGGCACATTTCATGCTTGATTCATCAGCACTAAGAGTCCGAAAAAGAGGCAGAAAATGAAACAATTGGTATACTCAAAATAAATTGTAATTTGTATAGCTTCTGCCGAAACCTTTCAAATCGCATGCATTGCATGCCAAACGCAACAAAAGAAAACAGTTACAACAAATTACTTAATTCCTATGGCTAAAAAACAATGTAATCAACAATTGGCCAAGTTTTCGAGCTAAAACTTTTGGCTTGTTCTATAGCACACGCCTCGTATCCGTCCCCATCTCCATCTTAATGGCACTCAAAGGAATTGCACACACACGCAAAAAGTTCTCTTTCATTCGCTTTGTTGTCTGCAAATTTAATTAAGGTGTTATTACCTCTAGTCAACACCTTGCAGGCGTTCACAAAAACACTGCAACATACACAAAAAACAAAGAAAAAAAAAACAAAGTTAATTTCCAAAAGCTTCCAGGAAAATACTTACACTTCTCGGCTCGAACAGTGCCAGACAAAAGGCGTAGCTCGAGCTAAACGCAGCTGGTGTATAAGGCATCAATTTAATAGATTTAGCCAAAAGGCTCATTTTGATTGAACAAATTGTGATTACAGTTTGTATCTGGTCAAGGTTTTGCCTTTGGTGAGCGCCCGTTAATGAGTTTATGATAGGGCATCTTTACAATTAAGGCCTCAATTTAGAGCAGACGCAATTTTACTCTCATCTGTAGCAGAACTATTTTAGCAAATTCTATACCATATTTTAAATTTTCCTAGGCTTAAGATTAACTCAAGATTTGCCTATGATTAAGTGCATTATAATTGATTGTTATTTCCCCTTTTTTATAACTTTAATCCTATCAAATTTCACAAATGTCAAGTTCACTGGAAGCAACAAATTCATAAAGACATTTCACATTTAAATCGCTTCATTGGCTGTTGAGTTATGAATAGGTTAAATACCTGCCATTGTTTGCCTTATAAAGTGTGAATAACAGGTAATCTGAGTAGTCACCTATGCTCCTCTCTCTCTCTCTCTTTCCCTTCTCTCTTTCTACTTTTGTCTCTCATTGGCCACTCAGACGGCTGAGTTATCATTATCGCTGAATTTCCAATTAGCGGCAACTTTGCTTGGTGAAGTAGCTCGAGTAGCACGAGTAGCTGCAGATGCCTATGCAGTAGGCGTGTCACCAAATGTTGCCTGCCTCCTCGTGTTAACACATAATTTGTAGCTACCAGATGGACAGACAGACAGACGGCACAAGAAAAGGAGCTAAGACCCAGTCTGTGTCGGAGTCGGAGTCAGAGTCGAAAAGGTATCGCATTACCTGTGCGTGCCGCGACAAGACGTTGGATTGCGGCTCCGATTGAGGTCGGTCTCTGAGTCTGGGCCTGAGTCTGGGTCGCTGTTTAAGTCAGAGTTTTTGTGTCCATGCTACTGTGTTTACCCTTTCGTTGGGTGTTTTCTTATTTCATTGGCTTTCGCTTTGTTTGTAGCCTTCACATGATATGCAAATATTTATGCGCTGACCACGCTGCATTGTGCAGCATTTCAGGCAATCCCCCTTGGCCATGGCCAAGAAATAAAGAGGCAAGAACAAAAAGTGCGTAATGACTTTATTTATGGGAACGTTTGTTGGCCAGACAATAGCCTCGAGGCGTAATACAGTCAATATTTGCATGGCTCGTAAAGTCAATTTTCAGAGGAATTACCATACTCGTTGCCTTTGGCCTTATTTGTTTCATTTTTTTCTTCTGGGATATGAAGCGGGCGTTTTGCAAAAGTGTTGACAACGCTTTCAGGCAATAAATAATGTGAGCTGCATTAATGAGTTTTCCGCTGAAAATTGAACAGATTAAATGGAAAAGTAGCATATAATCATATATCTCTTGCTCTCTCTCTCTCTGTTAAATTAAAATAGGCAAACAACGGCTCAATTAATCATTGTCTGCTCAATTTCTCAGTGTCACCAAAAAATAAAGGGCTTCCGCTTGACATTTCCCTATATGCAAAACCACAGTAGCTTGAGTAACCGAACAATTCTCCATTCATACATATTCTATTCTTTGTTGTGCCTGTGTTTTTTCAGTTTTGCGCCTACCCAAGTTTCGATTCATATTTGATGAAGCACTAGATTTTTGGGCTGCTGTTGTCAGTCCTGCCGGAAATATTAGGCGACCCTCAGTCGTTTGTCCCTAGGCGCAAACATACACATACACACAAAAATAGGCGCCGTTAACAAAACAAAGTCCTAACCTCAACTTGAATCCCTTTTGCGCCCCTTTTCTTGTATGTATGTTTGAAGCCTGGATTCTATTTATTTTGAAATGCCCGTTGTGGTCTAGTACCTGTATCTGTTTGGGTATATATATGTACATATGGATGTATGTATATGGGTGTGTGCATGAGTCTACTGTATGCTAGGGATTTGTGAGCAGATTTGCGCGTGTTGCCCTGTAGGGTATTATTTTTATTGTTGTTCGTCTGAGTGTTTGTGAGTGCCACGCGCTATATATATATATATATATATGTCGAATATAGGGTGAATAAAAATCTCCTTTATGAGAGGACCTTCTGTGTGTGCGCGTCGTCGCCTTTGATAAAGTGCTCTTAAATATTTTATGCAACGTCGAACAGACACTGTGTGTCTGTCTATAGCTGTGTCTGCATTTTCTATTGTACGGCTTAAATTGCCTGCTAAATGCTTAGTTTCAATTTACATAAATATTTTTCTAAGGGTTGCCCGCACTTTCAAAACAAAAACAAAAAACGTAAAACAGGAAAAACATCAAATTTTTGTATAATTTAATAAGCATTTCACTGGAAAACTAACGGGTTGTTGAACTCCAGTTCACTCCCGAAAAAGGACTGGTTAGGAAACTATTTATAAATTAATGAGATTCATATTTTTTTGGGAAATTAAAAAGTATGCCAGATAGGGGTATATTAATGAAAAGGTGGGTTGTGTTAATAGAAAAGTTCCGCAGGTTATGGTTCGCGAAGATTGAGCTACTGCAGTAGGAGTGCTTTGATTAATATCGCTCATTAATATGGTTGGTTTCAAAATACAATACCTCAAGATACACAGACACATTTCATTTAGATACGCTTAGACAATCCACGTTTATGCCCACCTGTTCCAGTAGCTCTTTGATTTCGTAATTTCCATCAGCCGCAAATCTATCAAATTCTTAACTCTGTAGTCTTTTCCTAATATAATTTAAGAGCTGTTTTTTCTTTTTATATACCCCAACGCCCACTCAAGGCATGAGTCATGCCATTCACATTCGACGCCTTCGAATTGGGTTTCATTTACAGTTTTGTATAATTGTGTCTCGATTGTTTTGTTTCAACGACATTTTGTATTGTCAACACATATATGTATATCTTTCTCACCTCGTTATCTGGGGGCTAGCATCTTAATTGCAATTAGCTATGAAAATGTTAAACTCAGAGATTCATTTCAGATCAAACGGTACAGACTCTTGTAAACAAATATCTCTGTTTGTATTTGGGGGTCTTATCTATGCGATCTACTAATCAGTTTGGTCTGTTCGGCAGCTACTAGGTACAAATTATCAAGTGCTACGATTTGCATAACTGGCCCAGACTTTACCACTAATAAACCCATAGACTGGCATAACAAGCCAAAAGGCGATCAATGATTATAAATCATTTACGATTTGTTTGGCCTTTTTATTGTCAAATAACAACAACAGCAGCAAGAAAATAATCAAATACTATTTCATTGTTTCTTTATAACTAATTTGATTGGTTGGGTATTTTGCAGCGGCACTTTTGGCCTGACGATGCGTGTAAAAAACAATATATATAAAATTCGCATCGCTTCGTATTAATCAAAAACAAATCTCCTAGTCCACTGTTTGATATAACGAAAAGACAAACGCCAAAACGCACATTTTTTTTAGTGGCACTTAATTAAAAGCGAAGATAAAGTGTATAACATTGTACAACATCTGAAATCAAGTCAGATTTTGAGAAATAAAGAAAAGAGTTGGAAAAATGCCGAGCTCTTTAAAATGCGCTGACTTACAATGCGTAGCGCTACAGTTTCGCATAAATGAATAAAATTATCTTCACTCGGTATTGGTATTTTATATGCTTAATATGTATTTATGCATCCATTCAAATGATTGATGCGTAATGCTAACGAAAAGGCAGTCAGTCTTAAAAAAAAAAACAAAAACAAAAACCAACAGAAGAAAAATATTTTATGCAACCACAGAGAAAACTGTGTCTGTGAAATGTAGCGAATTTTTAATGCTCTGGCTATTGAAAAATATTATAAATAAATAATTTAATGATTAATATTATTGCAGTGTAAATTTATTAAACTGAGACTTTCAAGTTGCGTACCGTAATCTATAAATGAGGACAGAGATAGAGCGATAGAGATACGGAGAGACAGAGAGGTGTTCGAACACAATCATATTTTCATCCTTGCTTTATCCAAAGCCAAAAAATCCTATTCTAGTGTGTAGTCAAGTTAAAAATTGAATTTTAATACGTTTTTCGACATTATGTCTGGCAATTCTTCTTTCAATTAATCTTAAACATTTCCAAATGCCTTTATTTCAAAAAATATTCGTTTATATTTTCGTTAAAATAAATCATAAAGCTACAAAAATATATGTGCTTCATTTTAATGCAAGCTTGGCTATTAGTTATATTTTTGCCACGCCCACAAGAGCACAGCTTGCGGCGGCTTTTAGCTTTTAGCTTTCAGCGAACGACCAACCACTCCTCCACACATCCACACTCTCGGGTCCACTGGAGCAATTTAAAATCGATTAAAAATCGACGCTCTTAGACCACCTGCTGTGTTCTTGCCTAACGTGGATTTCAGCTAAGTGGAGTCGCATCTGCAGTTTAAATTTTAAATCCATAATAGTTGTTTTTGTTGTCGAACATTTTGACTAAAAAAAAGCTCAAGGCGTTGCCTGTGCATTGTTTATTAGAATTTTAAATGTAGTCAGCATTTTAACAAGTTTCAGTAGCTCAAACAAAAAACCTAAAAAAAACGAAGAAGTGGAAAAAACTACAGCAAAAAAAAAAATCAAACGGGGCCAAAGTTTTATTTATTTATATATTTATTTATTTTGGTATTAACAAAAGCCGCGTTGTATTAAATTAACGCGTGCCTAGCAGCTCTTTCATTGTAGATTATCATAAATATTTGAAAAGCGTTTGGTCTAAAAGTGCTTAAATATTTCGGTTATTAACTGCATGTGCTCAATGCCATAAAATGAATGATTGGGCTTGAATTAAGATTAAATGAACGACTAACAAATATGCTGTAAATGTTGTAATTGAACTGTAAATAAGTTAAAATGATAGATTGTGTTTATAATTGATATCTGAGAGGTTATCTAAGGGAGTCACGAAATAGAGGCTGACTATGACAATTTTTTTTGAAGGCCTAGTAGCTCGATCTTTAATGTATATTAATCCCATTCATGCCCATTCGTAAACACTCACAGGGTATTGTAAAAGTTGCCTAATGAAGCTTTAATTGTCGTTTTTCGTTTTTGTTTTTTTTTTTTCCTGATAGACAATATTTCAAATATTTTTTTTTTCATTCTATTGTCATTGCTGCGCTGTGTGGCAGGTTTATTTTATTTTTTATTGATTTTTGTTAGCGTGTTTGAGTATCTCTCCCATGGTATGCAATTAAAATTCATGTCATTTTATGAGTATTTACCATCGATTCACCCGCACAAACAAACAAAATGCTTATATTCAGATTTCGATGCGTTATGACCAAGTATTATTATGCGAACATAAAGCAATTTTCAATTGACGTTTTTGATAACCAAACACACAAACACACCACAGAGAAATTTTCTATTTTATGAGCTTTTAAAAACTTTAATATTGACGCTGCAAACGGATAAACGAAAAAATGCGGAAAAGAAACGGAAAAACTTAAGGCAGTGTTTTTCTATCGTAACTGCGAAAGTTATAAACTATGGTTAATAAGTTGAGCATATAATTAAAAACAGATTGAAGAAAGTTGTGCATAAGTTTTTTATTGTTTTGTTTTTGTTTATTTTAAAGCGATTTGGCCTGAATGAAAGTTATTAAATTAAGAAGTTTGTGCATAGAAAAGAGATAGAGAGACAAGAAACTCAAGTATAGATTGTTATTGGTAGAGTTGTGCATAGAGAAAGAGTTTAGTAAAGTATGGAAAGTTGTAGTAAGCGTTGCAGCACTATGCTTAAAGGAATGCATTCTTTCGGAAGTACATATAATTAGTTTTTCTATGATATACTCATAACTCATAAGGGAAATATATACCCTTGAGTTGGACAACGCAACATAATGAACTTTACAATTTGTCAATGTTTCAGTTGCCGAATAAAGTCAATAATTAACATGCCTTGTTAGAAGTTCGTTAGATTAATGACAAACATGCGCATCCAACTGTCCCATGGCTATACCCAATTACCTTATCCATTTGTCTCTCTCCCTCCTCTTCTCTAAATAGTAGGGTACTACATTTGCTGAACCTGAAATCCTGCACGTCGATAATTACGCGTAAAAAGCAAATAAAACCATTGTCAGCACATTGCAAGTCATAAAACTCGAACTGGAAACGTGAAACTGCCAATATATTCAGGCATAGACTATACAAAATTATATACAAAATATATATTTGTATTTTTTTCATTTCATATGTGGCGGCGCCTGCGCAGCTGTTGTATATTCTATAAAGTCTTTGCCCTCGCTCTTCGAACCTTTGTTAGGGCTTAAATGACAGGGTGCGTGCCAGGTTTCTGATCCCGAGTGTTGCATGTAGGGTAATTAAAATAATGTTCACAATGAAATTTTCAAGGGCGGCCATGTGTGGCACATATTTTTTTTGGCAGTGTTGCCCTTGGGGTGGAAATTCTAAACAAACTACTTGCAAAGAAACCAAAAGAGAGTGAAAAAATACTTACTGAACCTCAACACACATTGCAGTGCAACAAAAGTCGTGTGAGTCGAGGTGTACGGGCGTATGTAGAGCATGTCGTTCGCACCATCAAAGGGGCATACACACACACCACAGCGGGGCACAAATTTGAAAATCCTGCAGCAAATATCCTTGACTGCAACATGTTGACAGTGCCACTGTCGCACTCGCTCTTTCGATCTAGCCTTCTCACTCATTCGTTTGCCTTTGTCTTTGTTTGTGCCAAAATACTTTTTTGGAATATTTCACATTTTTGTGCTAATGTCATTAAAAAGTTTTCCCTTTGTGTGTGTGTATGTGTTGTCGTTTGCACTTTGTGCACTGACAACCAATTAAAATGTGCAAAAGTTCACAAATTTTCTTTTGAGGGCATTTGGAAAATTTCAAATTACCTCTCTATAGATGAAAGTCGGGTGAACAGAGCGATAACCGTGCCATATTTTGAATTTTTAATGAAACAAACAAATGTGTAAACGAAAAGTTGTTGCACAACAAATGTAATAAGCTGTTGAGTATTTATTAAATATGAGCATAAAAAGCTAATTAGAAGCCTAGATGCTATATAAGAGATTGCCTATAAATAATACGCTCAAAATTTCAATTTAAATAATAAATAAGGTCGGAGATTGAAATTGTTTGAGGCAAGAGTTTAGGTTAAATTTAAATTGAAATATTGAAAATTCTAGACAAGATACAAACTAGAAATTAAACTAATTTTATCTTAAATAATCTGTTCTAAATAATATCTAATAATTGGGTTTACCTTCTTTTCGTTACAGACTGTTGCCACAAAACGGCAAACACAGCGATCCAATTAATATTATGTACTGATGTCGAGAGCCACAAAGAAATCCATATGAAAAATAAAAACCAATCTCCATGTATTATTCAGGTGTAAAGTGTAAAAGCCACAATTAAAACAACAAAGAGCAAACCGGCCACACGGCATACAAGTTAATAATTAATCGACGGACATACAAACAAGCGAAACTACTACAACAAGAACAACAACAAAGTAAGACAAACATTCAACGCGTGCCCCCAAGGCAATATGGTGGCACGACGTTGCCCGTTGGCGCCCACAGCGCGGTGGGGTCTCCAACCACAGTGGCAACGTAATTGCAACGCCCTGTTAACCCACACGCGCCTCATCACGCACATGTTGCTCCTGTGCCTCATGTTGCAACTGTGTAGCAGCAGTACCAGCAGCAGTAGCAGCATACAGCAACAACATCAACAGCCCAGTTATCTTGGTCTGAGCGCTGAGAATGCAGTCAGAATGTTAGCCGGCAGTCCAGGTGAATTGGAGCAACCTGGCGTCAGTCATAGCGAAATGTCGCTGGTTCTGCCACATGATACGTATCCGGGTTTTAGCATCAAGAAATTTAAGACACGTCCATTGCATGCGACAAATGCCAGTGTTGCACCTGCTTATCATATGCTGGACAGTGATTACTCCAAATATTTTACGGTGCTGGACGATGGCGTTGTCATGACAACGGCAGATATATCGCCGCTGGTCAATCGACCTGTGCAGCTCGTCGTGGTTGAACAGACGCCCAATGTTACCAACACGCATAGCTTGCAGCTTTTTGTCATGCACCGCAATGATATGTTGCGTTTTTCGGGCTCACTGCTCGATGCCAGCGGCGAGGTGCGTGAGAATCATCCGGCTGGCACACGTGTGCGTGGCGTGCCCCTAATGCAGGCCTTTAGTGGCTCCATACTTGATGAGGAGCTGGCACAGCCCAAGAAAGTACGCTACACCATTATTGATGGCAATGTGGATGATGCATTTGCGCTGCAGGAGCGTCGCGCCAATCAAAATGTGCAGGTGAATGCCAAGTCTTTGGTCATCGATGGCGATGATGAGGCTGGGGTTTGGCTGGTCACAAATCGTCCCTTGGATCGCGAGCAACGCGCCCACTATGATCTCTCCGTGGAGGCCTCTGATGTAGATGGCCTGGACAAGACTGTGTCGAAGATACAGATTACTGTGCTCGATGAGAACGATAATCGACCCATTTTCAAGACGTTGGACTACAAATTTGCCATTGCGGGGCAGAAGGCATCGAGCATTGAGAGCAACAGTAGCATCACCTGGCGCCGCTTCGCTATTCTCGGCAAAGTAGAGGCTACCGATGGCGATGGCGACAAGATCGCCTATCGCCTGAAATCCCCTAGCAATGTGGTCATTATTGTGCCACAAACCGGTGAATTGATGTTAGCCGGAGAGCCCACAACCAATGAACTGCTACTGGAAGTGATTGCACACGATTTGCGTTATCCCAGTCTGCTGAGTGCTCAACCTGCCAAGGTGCTAATTGAGTTCTTGGCACCGGAGCCCGTTTCGTTCATTATGCAGCATCTGGAGCACGATGAGGTCAATGCCCATTCGCACCATCGGGAAAAAAGGCGCGTCACACGCGCTGTACGACCCACGAAACGTATTGAGTTCACCGAAGCCGATGGTGACACCGATGGTAAAACCGTGTTCCAACTGGAGAAGGAGACGGATAAGGAAACCTTTAAGATACGCGACGATAATGCCTGGGTATCAGTGGAACCAAATGGAGCTGTGCGTGTCAAGAAGAAGTGGGACTACGAGGAGCTCGGAGCCGATAAGACTATCGATTTTTGGGTTATCATAACCAACATGGGACACAATGGTAAGTGCATTAGTTAAATTAGTTGGGGAAAAGTGAAAAGTTTCCTGGAGTTACAGGGAAATTTAGGCTTTCAGTTATGATGGATGTAACATTGATTAATTAAAAGATAGGAAAAGCTATTATTACAATGAATTTGTTGTTGGTGCACAAGAATGAATATAATAAATAATTGAATTTATATGAAAACTATTAAATTATTAGTACTATCGAGAAGGGGTCTGCTGTAGAGTTTGGATATGGAAGTCCAATTGTATGTGATACGAAAATCTGTTGTATCGCTTTCAACTACACAACAATGCGCTGACAGATTTTCGTTTATGTGGAGACAAAGCTACTTCACTTTATGAACTACTAATAGGACTAACAGATGGTATACAATTGAAAACTTGATTGTCATTGCGTTGAAATGAACAAATTGAGGAGCAGATTGATTAGTTTTTGGGGCAATCTTTGGCATGTGATAACATATGCCACAACGGCCACAAAAAGCACACATTGTCAAAAAGGAATTAAAATTTATTCTTAAAGCACAAGTGGCATACGAAATAAATGTTGTAAAGCAAAGAGTTTGCCAAACAACACTCTTCGATTCGAGCACTTCATTTATATTAGAAAATGCAATGCCTTTCAAAACTGTCAATATCGAGCTGCCTTCTTACACTACACAATCTACACAAATAAATCTGAGAGATAGGTAGGGAATGAGAGCAAAAGTGTATGAGTGATTGTGAGAGAGTGAAGGTTTTCCATTTGTGGAAAATTGGTATACAAATATTTGGTTGTCATGACAAGTAATTACGCATGGTAGGAGTGCAAAGACTAACATAAAGGCAATCTCTGTATGAAGGCGGGTCGGTATACTGCCTTGGGTTCTCTGAGGTCCATTGTGTTTGTCTCTCTTTGGCAAGTTATTTCAAGCGTAGCTCTATAAGCAAATATTGAAGCATTTTAAACAGCAGAATAAACATGGCAAAGGACTCGAAAACTGAGCAATAGCAGCAACAATAGCAACACTGTGCAACAGCCAATCAATTGTCTGACAGACTGAAGAACTGACACACTGTCTACCTGAACGACTGATGAAATGAACAAACAAATGTACAAAATGTCCATTTTGCAGCACACAAACAGACAGACATACAGAGAGGAAAAAAAGAAACTGTGTGCAAATGCAACTCTATGTGACAGACAGGTTCATGAATTGTTGAACCGCACTAGAGCCAACCAACGAGTACCCACTATCACACTCATACTCTCACTCACAGGAAAACATCAGCTTGAATCAATGTCGCACTGCATTTGCTATTTGTGCCACACTCTATCCATTTTTCCCTGCACTTTTTTTCGCGTTGACTGCGCTTATTGTTTTACGGCTACACATTGGTTATATATATATAAATTTACTATATATACTACATAGGCAGAGGAGCGAACTTTAGGCCTCGAGTTAACTTTGGTAGCGCCCTCGCTGTTCATCCGTCTGTCAATTAACAGTTTTCCTATACATTTATTGCAGTTGTTGTTGCTACTTCTCTCTCTCTCTCTCTCTCTCTCTCTCTCTCTCTCTGTTCTTTAGCTGAGCTACACTTTATGTTTTTTTGCGCTTTTCCTCTGGTAGATTTCCATGCATTTTTCATCATGTGCTTGAGGCGTCTCCTGTAAATTTTTCACAACATATTCATATGAAGTGCAGAGCGGTACGAACAAATATTTAAAATTTAAAGCAAAACTTTAAACAAAAACATTTTTTACAAAATTGTAAAACTCTATATTAGCCTTGATATAAAAATAAAATATTTAAAATAAATAAAATATATTTATTAAATATAATATCATATTTATGAATTCTTGAAAAAAAACTAAGTTCCTTTCTCTTAGATTGAACTTTGTTTCAAGCATTCATAAATGAATTAAAATATATATCTTGTAGAATGATGATTGATAAAAATAAGTACTTATTTTGATATATTAAAACAATTGTTATTAAAAGTAAAATTCGTATAATATGGATCGTTAGGTACTTTAATTTTTTGGAAAACCCTTTGAGTTATCTAAGTGCTCCCCCACTTGAAAAACTCAACAGAACACTTGAGCATTTAGCTAACAAAAATATATACTAATGCCAAGTAACTGTCTGCCTCACAATATCTGCTCTTTCTCATATAGCATATCAAATATCTAATGGTACTCTTGTGAGAGGTTCAGTGGGAAGGGGACGACTGGGAATTTCATATGCGTTGCACATAGAACTGATTGTTACGGCTGCTGCAACCCGAGTTAATTTATGTGAGGATAAGAACACAGAACGAAACGAGAAACAGTTAGAGATGCACAACATGTGTGAGTGTGAGTGTGAGCGTGACTATGAGTGTGAGTGTGAGTGTCAGTGTGAGTATAAGTGTGTTGTGTGTGTGTGGGTGCGACTGGACATGAATACCAGATAATCATAATTCATTTGCTGCAGAGCACAAAAAAAAAAGAGCGAAACCAAAAAAAAAGCAACTAAAACACTTTACAATGCATTGCACTTGACGTAGGCGTTCGTTTTTATTTTATTTATATTTTTTTTTTTTTTTTTTTTTTTTGTGTAATTTCCTGTTAAGCGCAGGACTAAAAAATGTACGATAATATTTTTCATTCATTTAAAATGCTACGCCAATACACAGCAGCTAAAGCAAGGGAAGAGGGTAACAGTCAGAGAGAGGGAGAGAGAGAGAGAGAGAGAGAGGAAGCGTAGGCACTTGCTGGCAAAAGGGAAAACAATGAAAATGAAACAGAGCAATGAAATGAAATGGAAATGCAGTGAAATTGAAATGCAGAGAAATTTCCGAGCAGGCGCACTAGCAACAACTCTCTCTTGAAAGAGAGATAGAGAGAGAGAGTAAGAGCTGAGAGGCAACTGAGAGCTCAAAAACTGATGATTGGGAGAGAGAGTAAAGGCGCAAGAGAGAAGGACAGAGAGAGAGAGCAGCATATTATTTAGGGGTTGGGTAGCTAACGGACGCGTGCCAAGAGTCCAACAGGAAAATGCTCGTAACAATTAGACGAGCTGCTGTGGCCCATGCCACTCACTCAATGAAAAGCAATCAAATCTATAACAAAAACGAAGAAAACATAAAGCACATAAACTCATGTTAGATTTGCAAAGTGAGAGTGAGAGAGAGAGAGAGAGAGAGGAAGAGAGACGGTGAGTGAGAGGGGGTGTCAGTGAGTGAGTGAGTGAGAGGGTTGGGCTTGGGGACTTAGAGTGACAGACAGAATTTGAGTCGCCCACTCGAGAGTGGCGCGTGTTTGTTTTAGAAATTTCCAAGCACATTGTTTGCCAAAAATTTATGCACAACTGGAACTAAGAGAACACCCCGCCATCAATCCCCGCCCATGCCGAAAACACCCTCAACTCACTCCCACTAAAGCCATAGAGGGTGGTTTTTTTTTTTTTTTTTGATTGTGGGTGTGTTTTTTGTTCTTTTTTATGCTTTGTTTTTTAGGCTGCTTTGGCATTCCGTCACTAATGCAAAAACATAGCACACATTGCGACAATGCAGCACATAAACACACACAGACACACTCACTCACATACACATTCATTGAAAATGAATATGAGAAAGGGAAATGTGCCAGAAGAAAAGCCAAAGCTAGTTTTTCTTCTTGGGAATTGTGCTTGTTTTCTGGCCTGTATTGTGCCATGTAAAAAGGGAAATGGCATAAAAATGCATGCAGAGCATGAAAAATGAAACCCAGCACGCAAACAACAACATCAACAACAACAAATCATATAGAGCACACTTCATCTATGCGAAAAAAATATTGTTGATAATGTAAAGCGAGAGCAGTAGTAGCAGCTGCTTCTGTTTGTGATGTACCTGTACAGGTGTACAGATGGTTTACCTCAGCCACAACTCAAAGATTGCTAGAAACCAAACAACAAATGCAGAACTTTTTGCTTTTTTTTTTTTTTTTGTTTTAGTGTCCTTTGGCATATTATTGAGCTGCTGTTGCTGTGGCTCTTTGGGAGTAGCAGCTGCAACTGTTTTGGGGCGATAAAAACTTTTTAGCCACCTAACCAAAAAACAAGCTGCAGCAGCAAAACTAATGTCGAGCTAATATCGTAAAACTTTCAAGTACTATATACGAACTGTAGAGCTAAAAGCTCTCTAGGGCATCCTAGATAAAACACCATAAAACTGCAGCTGCTATTTCTAGCGTTAAATACTAAATGCCATCATGCAATTGCCGAAAAGTATAACTAAATTTGATTATCAAACTGGAAAATGTGGCATAACTTAGTGCTTTGGTTGTAAAATGTCCAGAAGAGAGTAGCTGGAATAAGGTATAGTAAAAAATATATGTTAAAAACTATATCGGAATAATTTTTAAAAAATTTGGAAAATATTAAAAAGAGTATTTTTAGATAAGTTGATTACTACTGCTAATAGGCTAGTAGGCTATAGAATCAAATAGAGTTAGAAAAATATGTAAAAAATCGATTAGTTACTTTGATTAAAACACAATAAATATTTTAGCAAATATTTAAAAAATAGTTAATTAATAAATTGATTACTATAAGATTATTAGACAACCAAGAAATACTTAAATTGTATCAAAATTTACGTCCTTTTAATTTTAATGGAAATTTAAATATTTTAGTTACTGACCAACTGAGTTCTATGCCAGCTACTATGCCTGATTTTGTCTTGTCTGTATATTGACTAGTTCCCAACTTACATATATTAAGTTATTAGCATATTTTGTATGCACATCAGAGTCTAGAGTCAACGTAGTCCAAGCGCCTCGAGGTCTCACAAGGTATTAGAGTAAGATTGTTAGCTAAGATCTAAGAGCTACACTCAGCAAATTTTGTGGTTATTTTCAGCGGATATATTAGGGATTATTTTCTAAGTTTTATTTGAAATATTCAAGCTCTTAAATTAAATAATTGAATAAACTCTTTCTGCTTATTTTATTGAGTATTTCAAGTAGAAAATTTCAGCTAATAGCAAACTTTTATAACTGGAAAGGACTTTAATTTTAATGCAGCTTGTAGCAATTTATATTTACAATGTTTTCCAAAGATATTTTGCTTACATTTATTTTTTTTTAATATTTATTTGCATAGTTTTATTATAAAGTTTGATATTTTTAGTTTGTTATATCAAGTCGCTGGAGCGTATGAGTAGAGTTTTGCATAGCAAAAATATTTTTGTTGTTGACTGAAAGCTAAAAACCGAATAAGAAATAAAAATAAAGATTGAAATTGCTAGAGAACGTTTAAGCATAGTTGTTGATTTTCTGTGTGTGTTTGTTATTTTACGGGGTGCATATGAAATTCATATTTGTATGAATTTCTAAAGTTCCGAGTGTGAATTATTAAAGAACATGAGCTTCAACTGAGCTCAGAGCAGAGTTTCCGCTAACAACAGGCAGTAAAAGCAGCAAGAACTTAGAGAAAGGGAGAAGGAAAGGGAAAGAGAGAGAGAGAGAGAGAGAGAGGCAGTGAGTGGGAGAGAGCCATAACTAACAAGAAGGCAAATATCATTTATGGCATATTTCATGTGGATGTTATGCTCTCTGCTTGCCACTACTATTACTACTACTACTACTACGACTATGACTATGACTACGACTACGACTACGACTACGACTAGTTCTGTTACTGCAGCAGTTGCCAGTCATTTATGGTACATAGCGATGCCGAGCAGCAGCAGCAGCAGGAATAGCAACAACATGCAACATCATGCTCTGCTCTTCTGGCTCCAAAAGTGTTTTGGCCTAAATTTTTGAAGAGTCGCAAAAACGAGACGCTGCCTGGCAAATCGCGTAGCAAAAGTTTCGCGACATAAATTTTCTATATGGTAAGCAGTAGCGGTAGTAGGAAGACGTCAGAGGAAGGAGTGTAGGAGACGGAAGAGCAGAGGAGGGGCTGTGACGGGCAGCTGTAAGTTTTTCAATGTGACAGTCGAGCATGGTGAATATTTAGCAAGTTTTTAGTTTACGCTACATAAAATATATTGTACGCATGCTAAACTTTGCCTGTACAGTGTGTGAGTTTATTTGGGTGTGTGTATGTATGTGTGTGTGTATGTATGTATGTGTGTAACCTTCCATGGCATAAAACAATGCCAAAACACAACAAGAACAACAAGTGTGTCAGCATAGTTGGGGTCGTAGTTGAGCTGGTGTTTTGGGATTCGGCACGACGACTCTGGGCTCTACCTATGTCAAGTATAAAGACATATGCATATATGCCATATAATTACACACACACACACACACATACACACACTATATAGTATACTATATAGACGTAGACATCAAGGATATGTGTGGTATATGTGCGTGCAATCTTAACCCAAATTAAAAATGCAAATCGGTTTTTCGGCCAACGCTTTTGACACTCAATTTGATTGTTAACGATTTGTGCAATTGTTTGTGTGTGGTTTCGTTTGTTGCTATTATTATTGTTATTGTTGTTTTTGTTGTTGTCACCTGTCAAAAATTCTAATTGGAAATTTGCAGTTAAAATTGTGTTTGCCATGCGGTTGAAGTGCGCCAACCTGATAAACGTTTAAATGCAACAATAAAATTTAGGGATTTCATTTTTACCGACAGTTGGTAACATTTTGCTGAAACTTAATTGGCCAAATGCCAAAAACTGCGTTCAAATGACCCTCGAAATGAGCAACAAACTGTAATGCATGCAATTTTATACCATACTTTATGACTTGATGACAACATTTTACAACCATCTTTGAACTTTCATGCTATTCGACTCATTTTATTAGCGCAAGTTCAAGTCGAAATAACAAAATAAAAAATTTATAAAAAAAAAAAAACAAATAATTGTAACAACATGAGGAAAATTGGGTACATGAAAATGGCATCAATTTGGCAGCTTGTCGACAGCAAAAGGAAGACAAGAAAAATTACTCAAGCGTACACACAGTTTGATTGATTTAGTAGTATAAATGTTTTGCAATTTCGTATTTAGACTATGGGAAATTGAAAAGATATATAGATTTATATATTTGTGTACAAATTAATTTAAATAATACTTTTGTTGTAGCAAAAGTACGGCTTGTATTTTGGAGCTTGAACAGGCAAGTATAATGCAATCAACTTCGATTGAATTCATTATATAATTTCACATTATTTTTTAAGCTTTTTAAATACGATTAGATTTAAAATTTTCTAAGCTAAATTTTGGCTTAAACTACTTAAAAATTGGGTGGCCCAAACCCATGTACTTTTAGTGGAATTTGTTTTGAAAAATTAATTTCGGTGACAACGAAAACTACGAAAATCTTTGAACTTTTTATTCAGCTCGTACTGAACTTTAGTATTGTTATTTGCTAAATTTGCAGTGCTGTCAGAACTGTGCTAAATAAATAACAAAATTTTTGCCAGCTTGTCAAAAATTCAATTTGCTTTTGTGTGTAGATTTTATGCACATGTACACACACTCGAAAATGCATACACCATTACACGATTTGTAGAGTGCAAAAACACCAAATAAATACAAAGAAAAACAAAAATGCAAATATAGCAATATATCTATATATTTGAAAATTTAGCTCAGATTTTTTTTCAGCGATTTTATGGTAGACTATTTAGGTGTGGAAAATTTAATTTATTTGCCGTTTTGGTAAAACTTTTAGAATATTTAATTTTATTATAAAATTTCTAGAGCGCAAAAGTTTGCGTTAATTCAACAATGTTAGCGCTAAAAAGTTCTATAAGTTTTATATGAATTATGAATTATGTATTATAATAAGCACTTTGCAAGGCTTTTGGAGCCCTAACACAAAAGTGTTGACTGTCAAACCAACACAACTTGAACAAACATTATTGACAGCGCAAAAGTCGCAAAAATTTCACGCTCTATCGAGTCTCTATCTAAGCTGTTATACAAGTTTTAGCAATATTGTAGCTATAGACATAACTTTTTGTTGTTATATCTAGAAGAGCGATGGCGGCGAAGTCAACACAGTTTTTCTGCTGTTTCTTCATCTTATTTTTTGGCTGCTTGTCGCTGTTTACTTTTGAGATTTTGACCAAAAGTTATGCTAGCCGTTCTTGTCTGTTCTGTTCTATTCTATTCTGGCTGCTTGTTATTATAACATTTGTCGTTTGGAGTTTAGCTAGAATTTTGTTTAGCAGCGTTTCCTGTTTTGACTGCACAAAATGTGCGCCATTATTTATAGTTGGACGCCATTATGTGTTATTGCCATTGCATTTCGCACTGGCGGCCATTTTGTTATGGGCATGGCTAACACCAACAACAACAACAGCACTAAATAGAAAAATGGCTAACAAACAAAAGTCGCATTGTGAGATGATTTTCTGTTTGAATTCTGTTTTTTTTTCGTTCGTTCGCAGTGCGGCAACGGCAGCTGCTTCATCCGGCGGCTGCCATGGCAACGAATGTGCCACACACATAGACATGAACTCATACCAAGTGGCGCCATTTTGTTGCCAACTGTCACTGTGTGTGTGCGTGTGTGTATGTGTGTGTGTGTGCGTGTTTGTATGTATGTTCATATGACTTTTGTGTAGTCTGGCCTCAGGCGTTTAGCTTGACTAAAACTCTCTGTCGTTGCGCCTTATTCTGGCTTTATCTCGCTCTTATTCTTGTTCTTCCTCTCTTTCTTTCTCTCTCTTTCTATCTTTCTCTGTCATTTCCCCTCTTTCTCTGTGTGCTTTGGCCATTTATTTCGTTTGCCTGGCTCAAATGTCTGTTCCGATTATTCTACGACTGCAACTATGTTTTTTTTTGTGGCCTTTTCAGAAACAGCCGTTGACAGTTTTGGACCTTGTCTGTCTGGTTTATTAAGCCTACTATTATTGCTGGTTTTTGTTGTAATTTTAGTAATGCCAGAGATTGCAGCATTTTCTGCCGCATATTTTGGTAAACTATTGTCTATTTGTGCATATTTTTCCACATCATTTTCGAGTTTGCATTGCAAATTATGAGAGAAAATATGTCGAATATTAATTGATACATGGCCAAAATGTTATTTGCTCTTTATTCAATTAGGTTGGCCATTTTGAAAATTGGCATACATTTCGTTTGTGTATTTATTATTTTATTTAGCATTATTTTATTATTTTAATTTTTATTTTATTTAGCATTTATTGACCATGTTTCAGTAAACAATGCAATTGCGCTGCAGATAAAATGCAAATCATGGCCCAATGTTGATTCAAATCAATTAGATTTTAATTGCTTTTTGCGTCTGATATATAACAATTTTTGGAGACAAGCTTAACAAAAAAAAAAAAAACAAAATTCTGCAGAAAAAAGTATTTAAAATATTTAAGCTGAATTTATGGGCTGGAATTAAAAGTTTTGGTCAGAGGATTTTGCGGCCAAAGGCAAGAGACTAATGAAATTACACCAGAAAGAACTATTCTATAAGAGACAAATGAATATGAAATAGACAGATTAAGGTTTATATTTGATTTAATTTATATTGTGTATTATAATATAATAATAACACTTTTGAGTTTCCTTTGTTGAAACTAAAAAATTATAATTAATACTCTGTTTCTGAAAAAAAAGATTGCTTTAGGTGCTCTCGAAGTGCTTATTTCTATTTGTTTGAGTGTTATTGAAAATAGAAAGAAAAAAAGATTGAAATGCTTGCAACTAGTATAAAACACTTTTTTTGTGGGCAGTGCCCGATCCTTGTAAGGATATACGTATACAGTTTTCGCTGTGTCGTTGCCTTGTTACACATTTGTTTCGCCTTGCGTTCGCACATCCGCCTTTGGGCCAAATCGCCGCAGTAATAATTCATGGCACAAATTGCGTTTATTACAATATAACGTTACGGCTAGCAAACAACAAACGAACTAACGAACAGACAGACGTACGGACGTACAGAGCAACCGACTGGAAGCAAAACTAAGGCCATGCCACGCGAATTACGCCTTGTGGCAGAATGGTGCATTCAGTGGGTTATAGTTGCTGTTGTTGTTGTTGTTGTTGCAGTTGTTGTGGTGGTAGTTGTTGTTGTAGATTTGCATTCACTAAAAAGAGTTGACTCTGTGAGTGGTTTGAGAGAGGGGAATTCGGTTCATTTTGTTGCTTGTGGCAGTTATTTATCACATTTAGCCGTCGAATGGAAATTGCCGGGCTGTGATTTGTGATTTGTGATTCGTGTGGGCGGCGGCATTTTGTTGGCTCTTGATGCCCTCCCCCTAAATAACGCAATAACACGTCATGGTCTAATTAGCAACGCACGCCAAATGAACCCATCACCAATACCATGTAAAAGTTAACGCTCAGCGTCTTTACACTTGATTTGAGCCCACAAATCACAGTTAGCTCCCTGTACTATACTACACATACAACTCACTGTGGCAGCCACTAAATTCTCGGTGGAAATGTGCGTGGCATGACTGCTTTGGTGCCACTTGATCCATGAAATTTCACATGTCAATGAGTTTGATTTTGATTTTGATGTTGCCACATGCTAATAAAATTATCCATATGGATACAGATACAGATACAGTGTTATAACCACAGATACTTGCCCTCAATTTAGTTTTATTGGTTTATATATATTATATATTTTTTTTGTATTTTTTTTTCATTGCTTTCTTTCATTAAGTTTTTGTTATTATTTATGGCTATTGACTGACATATGCATTCATTAACACAACGACATGTTGAAAGCGGCGCAAATTGCATTTAAAAATCTATAATTAAGTTTGGCCATGTGTCAATAGTATTTCATGTGCCATTAATGTTTTTTAATGCTCAGTGCTATAAATGCAATCATTTTGCCTACATTTAAATGTATATACACTATGCAAATATTTATTTACATTTACTTTATAAACATTATTTTAAATAGTTGATATATCTAGATTTTGCTGTAAAGTTAAAGTTTATATCAATCAATTATATCAATATCAATTTAATAGACTTTATTAAAATCATGCTAAAACATAACAAATAAATTTAATTGATAGGCTTTATTTGCGTATATATATATAAATTTGTATAATTAATATTTGCAAATGAAAAATTGAATAAAATTTGCGGTTAGTAAAAAAATGGTTTGTAAAAAAGTATGATTATTTCATATGTTGACATATTTTTGTAATTAAAAATCTCTTTGTGTAAAATTGAAAAAGTCAAAGTGGAAGAGTTAAATGTAACGAACACTTTGGCTTTTAGATATAAAGTTGAATAATACCATAAAAGCTTCGTAAATCCTTTGTAGCTCTAAGTTAAATTATGTCAAATTGTCAACAAATATTTCAATGACTTATTTTGGTTATCTTTTAAAAAAAAAATTATAGAAAATGGAAAAATTAAAATACAATGTAGTACTAGAGCTCAATATTTAGAACAGTTTTTTTTGCCGTCGTTGTTGTGTTGTTAATGGCTTTGTCTCTTCGGTTGATATTTATCGCTAAAGCGTGAATAAAAAACTGGCAATTCTCAATGTTTATACTTTTTTTCATTCGTTATTTGTTTTTTTTTTTTTTTTTTATACAACGGGAACATAGAACAGGACACAAATCAAACAGCAGGTGGGCTGGCCAGTTGCCATTTTGTGTTTTCACATTGCAAATACAAATTGTTCGAAGGGTTTTTCTGAAAACAAAAAAAAAGTGAAACCAAATTTTGCCCCAACTGAGCCCAAGCCAAGATAGAGAGAGGGCGGAAGTTCGCCAACAACAGGAAAAAAAATGAAGGAAAAACTATGAACACGCTGTGCGGGACTTTGGTTAAAATTTGTTTTTCCAGTGCCAACATGAAATTGTGCTCTTGCACTTTTCTGCACCCTTTGACCCCCCGGGCTACTATGCACCGATTGCATGCATGGTGTGTGCGCCCGCCTTTAGTGTATGCCAATCCCAGGCCGCGCAGTCCTTTGCCATTGAGTAGGCCATGGACCGAGCCACGGGGTCCATATGCAACGTTTACTCATTAAAATGCAAAATGTTCGCGCTTTTTGAAGCAACCAATGCCGCTGCAGTTTGCTGTGCATTTGCAGGTTTTTTTTTTGCGCGGGGCTTAAATAAAAATCAGCTAGTGTTTGTTCTGATGCTCTTTAATGTTCGCCTGGCGCTGACCTGGGCTGGCTACAATTGGCCACACCATGTAAATTGCTTTACTATTGTGTGGTTGTACCTTTATTGAATGGCAAGTGCGTGTCAGGTGGCAGCAACAGCAGTAACATGCAACGTTTGAATGGCTGGATGCGGCAAAATGAGGCATTTGTTGTATGCCGCATTTAAATTTTGTTATTTGCTTTTAATTTAAAACACATTTTGAGGGCTGTGGACTGTGGGATGTGGGCGTGGGCGTGGCTGCACTGATGATGATAATCAACACATATACTTGCTATGCACAACATGCGAGACACAAATCAGCATCAGCAGCAACCAGAAAGAGCGCTAAGTGTGGCACGTTTTGGGGCAAAAGAAATTCCATAGCATACATTTAGGCGCAGGCTAAAGAGCAAAAGAAAGCGCGTGCGTGTGTGTGTATGCGTATGTGCGTTAGCGTGATGGTGAGAGTGAGTAGGTAACAACAGACTGAATCGTTTTACTGCTATCTCTTTTATAGTATATATACACACACACACGTATATATATATATATAGATATATATATATATTCTTTTGCGGCTTTATGGCGCGCATTATTGGAAAACTGGCAAGGCATAAAAATGCATATTAAATGGCAATGGGCACAACTATATGCGCTATACGCACTCTACGCTCTCGCTCTTGCTCTTGCTCTACGCGTTCTGGGCGCCTCATTTTCCTAGCTACTTGAGCATTTCGTGCGGCATTTCGCCTGCGGCAACTCATAAAGCCAGCTACTGATTTATGGCACAGAGCAGGGAAGCTTGTGAAATCGTAATTGATATGAGTTTATGTAGGTTATGTTATGCATATGATTGACTCGTTCGGGCCACGACTGGAGTGTGTCTATGTTAACCTCAATAATAAATTACTACAGAGATCCATGTAAAAGTTACAATTGCAATTGGGTTAAGCCCTTTGAAGAAAGAACTAAGGGAAGTAGTTGGTAGTTCTTTTATTTGAGCTGCCATATCTGTAGCTATATGATTATTATCGTAATTTCTCTTCAAATTTGACTAAGAGTATGATATTCCAAAATAGATTAAATAAGAATGAATTCTATAGGTAACGTATAAATGAGAGTATGATATACCAGAATAGTTTATCTATAGAATACATTTTATTGATAACATAAAAGATACTTTAATAGATAAGATACGTCCAGTTTTAGCTCAAAATATTTATATATTTTATGTGATTTTACCATATGATATTTATTCCATATGTTTATTAAATTTTAGCAAATTACAGAAAGTTAAACTGAATTTCTTTAACAGTGTTAAAGAGTGTTGCTAATAAAAATGCTATACAATTGTCTAAATTAAGTAAAATATTTTTGCAGCATTTAATGGACTACTACATACATTTCGGATGTTCTAAGCCCATTAATTAAATCCAATTGAACAGACAATTCACAAATAACGAGTTGAAAACCACTAGAAATAATTTACAAGTTATCAGAAGTTTTGCAAGTTTTAGCAATTCAGCAAATTTTTGGCATCGTTTATCAGTGACTCTCACAGTTCAATGCTCAAACATTGAGGCAGTCAATTCCAACTGTACATTTCTAGTTTAAAATTTTTAAAGTGAACAACAAGTTAAAGCTATGGCAATTGTGAGCGTGTATACACAGAATTTATTTGTCTAGGTTTTATCATAAAACAGAGGCTCATCAATCAACAGTAGTCTCCCCCCAAAAAAATAGAGAGCACATAGAATAGAAACTAATGTGGCAGAGTAGTGCCTGAGGCCTTAATGACTGACTGACTCGCCGGCTCTCAGAGTAGACTCTCACCTGGTGCTGGCTCTGGCTCTGGTTCTGGCTTTGGCTTTGCGTTTTGATTGGTATGCAGGTGCCTGGCGGCTGTGCCCGTCTGAAGCTACTGTTTAGTATGGGCCAGAGAGTGATGACTGAAATTGCAATCAAGTCAGAGAGATAGACAGAGATTGAGGCAGATTCAGGTAGATGGAAAGATAGATAGATGGATAGAGGACAGAGAGAGAGAGAGAGAGAGAGCAGTTGGCTGTTGGTGGTGGTGCACACAATCGCCATCAAACTCAATCAGGCTCACGGCTGATGGCAGGATAAAGCAAAAAGTCATAGACTCTATGACTAGTAGTATATATGGTAGTAGTATAGACCATATAACCATAGAGCCACACAATCTCCACATCCATGGTAACTAGAACCCCTAGCAGCGTCAAGAAAATTTCATTAATTTTCGCTTAATAACTGCCGTGTGCGCATTTTCACTTGATGTCGAGCAGGAAAATTGCGGCCATATGCAAACGTTGGCTTTGAGTGTGGGCGGCATAAGGCAACATTCACTGGAAATTCATTGAAAATCAAAGTGTTTCATGTTTAAAGTAAATTCAACGTAAATCTATATCAAATCTTAAATTTAGAACTACATTTAATTAAAATTTATAATATGCTTTAATGTTTGTTTTATTTAGCAACACAAATTCAATTTTCAATATGATATTCTATATTCATAGTGAGTTTGGAAGTTGAAAGTTTGCTAGAAATTTTTAAACTGTTTCTGCAAATGTTGTGCAATTGCCAATAGCACTTAATTACTGCGTATCTTAAGAAAAGTAAACTTTCCCCTGTTGCCCTGTAGCAATTTTCTTTCTTTATTTCTCTCTTCTTGGCTTCAACTTGCCAGCTTCAGCTTGACAGCTAATGGCCCCATGGCCTTATGGCCCCCATGGCCCTTACCAGAGTTTGCTGCGTAAATTTTAATTGAGTCTTTGCCTCGGTTGCTCGACCGCTAAGACTGAGAGAGAGTGCGAAAGAGAGAGAGAATAAGAGACTGATAGGAAAACGAGAGGAAGAGAGCGAGCGAGAGAGTGAAAGATATATAGGATCCTGATACTAGAGAGTGAGATAGCCGCAGTCTTCATGCTGCTCTCGTTAGCCTTACTGCGCTAATTAATTTATTAATGTTACTAAATTTTCTTTTCGTTTTTTTTTTTCATCTCATTTTCTTCATTACGTTTTTTATTTGCTGTTTTTATTTTTTATATTTTTTTTTTTTGCTGCGAAAATTGCCAATTAAATAAGACTGGCAGACGAGCTGTAAATGATGGCCAGCTTATGCTTTATGGGCTGCCTCATCAATGCGTGCAAACGTTTTAAATTGCCAGCTTTATACGTCAAAAGGGAATGAGACTAGACATGGCTAAAAGAGTGGCCAAATTGGTAGAGAGTGTTAACGCGAGGCGAGTGGGCAAAAAGTGTGCGAGTAATGCGACACCTACTAAAGTAAAAGTCTTTATGGCAACAGCGGCAGCAGCTATAATAATATCTTTATCTGAAACTGCCAATTTGCTGCCTTGACATGTGGTAAGCAGTGGTGGCAGATAAGCAGGCACACATACACACACACACACAGAGACAGACAGAGAGCATTGCTGCCTTGCCTCTTCTGTGGCATGCAACTGTTTTTTTTCGCTTGCGCTCCGTCGCATAATTTTGCATTCATTCAGCCAGTGCCACTGCTTCAAGCTGTCCAAATGGTTGCCTAGTGTGCAACAACAACAACAACAACAAACACAACATCAACAACAACCACAACAACAACCACAAGAACACTACAACAAGGTTGCTGCCTCTGCCAGGTGTTAACTCATTTGCGTAGCTTTTAAGTGACTCAATAAACGGCAAAACTCAAGTTGAGGACTGCACGCTGTGCCACAGCCTCCACAGCCACAAATATATACCTATATATATTTATATAAATATATATGTATACATATCGTATATTCTATATATAGTATGACTCGTAGCACATTTTAGTTACAGACTTAACAGCTTATTCCGGTTGCCACGTCTGCCTGTGGCAAGTATGTGCGATGCTGATTTGGAATGACAAATTTTTAAAGCTCCACAATGTTGGCATTAGCTGCATGAGAACCAGTTCCAAGTGGCCAGAAGAGAGTGCTGTAACTAGCCAAGTGGCAAGTAGTAAGCGCCATGCAGCGGCACCGGGTCTACACAACATTAAAAACAAACGATATTAAACATAAATTTGGTAAATAAACAATAAAATGTTGTGGCAAATTGTTTTTAAATAAATAACCAATCGATCGTTTCTTATTTATTTTCTTATTTTGATATTGAGATTATTCTATATATAAATATTTATCTTAGCATTTAAACCCAAATAAATATATCTAAAATAAACTGAAAATTCTTTCAAATGGTTGGAGTAACCTTAAACTTCCTTGAATATTTTATTTAGGCAGCAAATAAAATTTAGGAAACATTTACCGTTTTCATATTTTTGCAATATTTTGCTTACATAAATTTAACAATTAGCTATGTAAAATGTTTTAACAATTTGTTAAGCAAAAACTCAAGTTCGATGTGTTTGCTTTGTGTTTGCTCAGTTATTATGTTACTTTGTGTTATACTGCATATAGCCAAAGTAATTGGAACAATACCCCTGTGATTGCCCCACCACAATAACATATCTCTCTCATTCTACCTATCTCTTCTACTCTTCCTCTCTGAGCCACTCATTTCATCACTTCATTGCTTCATCACTAAGTTCAATATTTGACTTGAGATTTTGCTACTTCCCTGCAGCTACAGCTTCAGCTTCATTAAATGCAACCCTCACATAAAAAAAAAAATAGAATGGAGGGAGCAAAGATTACAAGCAACAAAAGCAGACGAAGAAGAATGAAATGAAGAAGAAGCAGCGGCTTCAGAGAAAGTATAAGAGTTACAGGCAATACCCATCATAACGTCATAACGCAAATATTACGATAGTCATAAAAACCAGAGCGAAATACTACCTGTCGTATTGTGCTCTTAACTTTTGTGCTGTATTTACGCTAGCATTAAACGGAAAACGGAAAAATGAACAACCTTATATTTCTCCCTCTCTCTCTTTTTCTCATACATTGTTGGCATCTTGCTTCCTCTACGAAATCGCAAAATAAAGTAAAGAAAGTTTCAACTTGACTGCATTTTAATCAAGCAAAGAGCCGAAATGAACCACAATTTTCCGTTTTTTTTTCTTTTCTTTGGGGTTTACCCCTTAGATTATTATTATGACTTTTACCTTTTGAGGGGGGCGTTCGCAATGAAGTGTCAATGTTTAGTCCAAATGGAGGGTTGCAACCCTGGCGCAGGGTTTAACTTGCCGTTAAATTGCGCCAAAGTAACAATCAAATTTTTGTTAACAAACATGTTCCGTTAGTCTCGATTCGTTTTGATGACGTTTTAATTTGTTGCAAAGAGAAAAATAAATGATAAAGCTAATGGATTGGAACAGTTAGTCAATTTGTAGACATTAAATGGATGTAGACAGTGTTTAAAAGAATATATATTTATAAATATAAAGGTTTAATTATCAGACATTTTATTTAGATATTGTATATTTGAAAGTATGGCTAAGTAAATGTATGAAAGGGATTAAGACGTTGATTAGAATGTACAATACAAAGCTTTACTTTAAAATGATTAAATTAAAGCTTAATTTATAATAAGCATCAAGAATTTAGTACAAAAACAATATTTGTTTTTATAGACATCTTTGCAAACTTTAGGTACACCTTATTTAAAAAATCGTTGTTTAAAGTTTTAATTTCAAAACTAGATATAGTAAATTTAAGTCATATACTTGCATTTGTAGTATAGCTAATTGAAATGTAAATCTATTGTTTATCGCATACTTCAAGCTCATGCCATTCGAGTCTGTTCGAAAGAAAGAAAATATACTAAAATGTGTCTTGCCACTTGTTAATGCTATTCTTATCAAAATTACCACAAACATTAAGTATTAGCCGTGCGCAGAAGAGAAGAATGAGCAGTAGAAGGGGCAGGAGAAGAAGCAAATGAAAAAATAGTAAAAAAAAGCATAAGAAGAAGCAGAAGAAGGTGTGGGAGTAGGAGTGGCTGAAGCAGACTCTTAAGAAGTCAAAACCATGCAGTCACCGTTTTAATGCTCTGGTTATCACTGCCAAGGGATGGCTAACAAAGCCATGCAACACCAGCAACAGCAGCAACACCAGCAACAGCAGCAACACCAGCAACAACAGCAACAACACCAACAGCAGCAACACCAACAACAGCAGCAACAGTCATAGCCAGCTATTGTCATCATAAGCCAAGGCATAAAACAATGATGATGTTGGTGCTGCTACTGCTGCTGCTGCTGAGTCTGCTTCTTAGGGGTTAGCGTAGAACACGAACTTGCAACATGCAACGCAAGCAACATGCAACACAACAAGCGCCAAAATGCAACCCGGAAAGGCGCTAGTCTTTGTCTGGCATTTGCTTTGCACTTCAGCGCCGTTTGAGACAACAATGAAGGCTGAATGAAAGCAAAGAGAGAAGGAAACACAAAGGGAGAGAGAAAGAGAAACAGTGATAAACGAAAGAGAGAGACAGGGGAAGAGAGAGAGAGAGAGAGGGAGACAGAGAAGCATGTGTGTAACACGCGTCTAAAGTTGCCAGTGTTAAAAAATACAACGGATGCTGCTGCATGATGTTTTTTTTTCAAACTCCCACTTGGGTTACACTCAAAAAAAAAAAGAGAGAAAAAAGGGAAAGAGAAAGATATATAGTAGAGTAGCGTAAAGCCTAAAGCCTAAAGCAGCGGCGACAACAACAGCGCGGGCAGACAAACAAAGCTGCTTATTGTTTCAATGGATTAAGTAGAAAGCAGCCACTGTGCACAGGAGAGTGAATGGAATGGAATGGACAAAGTGTTGAATGCTACTGATGCTGCTTGTGTTTGGTGCTGTTGCTGCTGTTGTTACTGCTACTTTGGAGAGTGTAAAGTGCTGAGAGTAAGATGATGCAGTATAGCATCAACCGAATGCTTAGTCCTGCTCAGACATTTGGGGGCACAAGTTGTCGCTTTAGGGTGGCTGAAAACAACAACAGCAACAGCAACAGCAGCAACAGCAAGAGTAACAGCAATAGCACTCACTCAAAAGCTGGCTGGCATCTACTAGCTGGCACTCAGCTCAACGCAGATGCTTCAAGTGGGTGCCAGCTTCAAGTTTCGCATAGCTTCCTTTCTTTCATTCTATTTTATTTTTTTTTTGCAACAAGACATCAGTCTTGCTCTCTCTACTCTCCCCTCTTCATCGCAGTTTTTACTCTCTCAACTGTCGCATGAAAGTGTTTCACAGCGGGAGCGACCCAAAAGATTCTCCCTATCTCTTTTTAGTCTTCTTTATCTCTCTCTCTCTCTCTCTCTCAGGGGAAGACAAGAGACCTGAGTGGGTGAGTGTGTGTGGTTCTCTGTGTGGGTGGTCTCCATCACTATGCTCTGGTGGAGTCCTTGAATCTGTGTGCTAAATTGATGCGCATAAAAATTGAATTTGTTAAGGGAAAATTGACAACTGAAAGTTGTGTTACGTGCAACGTAAGCAAAATTTATTTATGCTCTACGTTTTATAAATTTATTTTAATGGTCTTGTAATGTGATGTCATCTGATGAAGCACAGCTATACAATTTACGTATAGATGTGTGTGTGTGTGTGTGTGTTTGTATTAGTGAAAGGGCAAAATGAACTGCTGATAGTTGGTAGCAGCAGCTAAAAGCGAAGCGAATGTAATTTAGCAAATACAAAGCGACTAATAGAGCAACATAAATCATTTAGATGTGTGTGTGTGTGTGTGAGAGAGAGAGCATGTAATGTGCATAGCATAATATAACATAAGTTAGTACAAACAAAGACAGAGAATAGAGAGTGAGATAGAGAGGAAGAGAGACAGAGAGGTTGATAGTACAGCTGATAAATGTATAGAGCGAGAGGACATAATTTAGTTAATATTTTATCGGCAGATTTACAAATGAATTTACATAGTGAAATATAGTAGTACAACTTATATGCTATTCTATACTACGATATACTATATTATATTATGCTATATACTATTCAGTTGTATACTATACTATACTATAACTTAATATACCATACCATAATATACTATACTATACCATACTATTCTATACTATACTATACTATAATATATGTACTAAATCACTTTTTGTAGTACTATTATAGCATATTTTTAAGCGCTTAAATACTATGGGTATTCATATGGCTACAGAAATACAAAGCCGTTTGGCAAATGGGAATATTTAATACTTAAATAAATAATATAATTTTTTTTTTTCAGGAAACAAACGTTTTACAGTATCGATGAGTGTTTCAATTCCTTTTTATACTTATTTATTTATTAATTTTATTTCCTTTTTTTCATTTTGCCGCTTCAATGCTTTTGAAGTCTTTGTTCTTGCCGTTAATTCCATATGCTATACAGCATAGGTCGCTTGTTCAATTCAATTCAAGCATAAAACATTACATTTTTGTAAATCATATCAAATCTGTAGTATTTTTTCAAGGTATACATTTCGCATTTGACAGAACAGAGAGCAAAAACTGTGTAGCCTTAGTCGCTCTTTGCTTGCTCTAATTGAACAATAGCATGTGCCTTGCTATACACACTGTTACCTGCAACCCACAATCCACAATCCACAATCTACAATCCACATTTCACTCCCTCCGATAGCAGCAAGTTCTAAGGTCTGTCGCCGTCTGTGTCGTGTGCATTGTCGCCACGGAAATCCGCCATGTTGGCTGCTATAGCTGTGCTTTTGTGGCATGCCCCAATGCACAATGTTGTGCGCTAACAACAACAGCAACAAAATTTTCATTTATGCTTTGCGTTTCGTGTGATTTAAATTTCAACTTTACCTGCAGCAAGAGCAACAAAAACATCGCTTTCAGCTCAGCTCGGAGAAGAAAAAAACGTTACAATGCCAAAGCTGGCAAATAACAAAAGTTTGCCCCCCATAACACAAAAAAGAAGATTGAAAAAAAAATAAACAAAATGCCAAAGAAATTTGTTGCCAAAAAGTAAGTTGGCAACACGCCCAAGCAGCAGTGCAACGCCCCTTCAGCTTCTCAGCCCACCCTTTAAACTTGGTATGAACTTTTGTTGCATTTCTGTGCAATCTGTTGAACAGCAAGAACAGAAATATTGTTGCTTTAGAACAAACCTCAGTTGTTGGGTTTACTGTTGCCTTTAGACGGTGTGTCTAAAACTTGAGCTATTTGCTTACAGTGTATTAAACTGGACGCACAGCATAGCATAGTATGAGCCATGTTCTGCTGCCTTCCTTCCAGATCCCGGCTCCCAGCCCCCTTCTGCCATCTTCCTGATGTTTACAATTCACTTTGCTGCACTTGAGAAATTACACATGCTCTCCCCTAATTTCTTTTCTCTTTTTTCTGTATTTTTTTCTTTTTTTATATATATATTTTGTGCTTGCCTTTTATCACGCTCGAATTTCAGGGCTGTACTCAGGCTAAAGGGCAAGTAAATCGTCTGTCTTATTTGTCTACCACTACAAGCTTGGCCACAGACACACACACACACACACTCACATTCGCAGGCGCATACACACTCATTCACATACACTCACACTCACACTCACACTCACACTCACACTCGTACACACACACTCAAGTATACTTTGTACACACATACTCATAGCGCAACACAAGCTGCTCTAATAAGCGCCAGAGTCAGAGTTAGAGACATCATTGGGGTTCCATTTTGGGCCCTTTTATAGGGCTGCCTTGTTATTGTTGTTGCTGTTGTGTGTTGTTGTTTGTTGTTTGCGCTAACCAACAACAAAGCCAACAACATGATTGGTATTTTCCGCTGCAGACATTTTGCAAGAAAAAAAAACAAAAAAAAAATATAAAAAAAAGGCACCAAAAGGTAGCAAAAGGTAGCACAAAGCGACCCCTGCATTATATTCTTTCTACATTTCTCTTTTTTTTTCGGCCTCTTCTATTGATTTTTATTTTATTTCTTCAAGCTGCTTATTTTCTTGCTATGAAATTCCATAGAACTTGAGCTGCAAATGTGCGCAGTAATTTTATTTTTTAGCATTTCCTAAGAAATTAAAAATTGTGTTAGCCAAAAAAATAGAAACGCAGCAGCTGGCTAATGTTAGTATTATTGAAACAATTGTTTGAATAATTAATGAGCCAGAAATATATTTGAAAAAGTTTAAAGTGCGTAATGTATGCAATTTTAATGAAATACTTTAAAAGAACAACCCAAACTTTGCTGTATGTTATTACGTTATATTACAAAGAATTTGTGTGAGATTATTTCAATGTTAGGGTTTTTTTTTATACAATTATCGTAATATAGAATAGTCTTATGTTGTCGGTTACATGCAACTCTTTGTCACATATAAGTATATCTACATTAGGAAATTCGATTTCGATTTGATTCCGTTATATATCTAGATGTGATAATGTTAATTTCCGTTGTTGTCAATGGAATTCGATTTGCCTGTCATTTGCAACTTGCAGCACTTGCAACATTTTGATGTGGCACAGAGTGGCAACATTTGTGTTGCAGTGCTTTTACAGCTCATTGCATTTGAATAGCTTAAGTGAAATTTGAGAGCTTTGAGTTACACGCCCAGCCTGGCTGGCTGTCAGAGGCAGCCTTAAAAAGGGCCAAGAGAAAGTATTAGGGAGGGACACAGAGGGTTGTTTAATTTTCTATGGCACTGTCCATTAGTTTTAATAACAATGGCGCAAACTTTTTTGCAACAGTGTCTAACAAAAAACTACGTACATGGACAAAAAATTAATTGCAATTTTGCACATTTTTTTATACAACCTCTAATTGCAGCTGGCATTAAGTACACGGATAATCAACGTGTCATTATCCTGGTGAAGGATGTGAACGACGAGCCGCCCTATTTCATCAATCGACCGCTACCCATGCAGGCGGTGGTACAACTGAATGCACCCCCTAACACACCAGTGTTCACGTTGCAGGCACGCGATCCGGATACAGATCATAATATACACTACTTCATCGTACGTGATCGCACGGGTGGTCGTTTTGAGGTGGATGAGCGATCGGGTGTGGTGCGTACACGCGGCACGGATCTCTTTCAGCTGGACATGGAATATGTGCTTTATGTGAAGGCCGAGGATCAGAATGGCAAGGTAGATGATCGACGTTTCCAGAGTACGCCCGAGGAGCGACTATCCATAGTGGGCGGCAAACGTGCGCCGCAGTTCTATATGCCCAGTTATGAGGCCGAGATACCAGAGAATCAGAAAAAGGACTCCGAGTAAGTAGGAAGAATATGTATCAAATATATGGAATGTGTATGCAAATGTCTCTGACTGTTGAGCTGCCAATAAAAGTAATATGCGAATTAGAGCGTGACTCATTGAAATTCCAATAGGAAAACAACTGTCAAAAGGCAGTCGAGCGAGTGACAGCTGAGCAGCACTGTGTCCTGACCAAACCCCATAATATATGCATGCATTTTACATATATACACAGCCGCAGCTCGCATCTACTTACTCTTTCTCTCTCTTTTGCTCTGCAGCATCGTTTCAGTTAAAGCCAAGTCCTTTGCGGACCGTGAGATACGTTACACATTGAAAGCACAGGGACAGGGCGCCGGTACCTTCAACATTGGACCCTCATCGGGCGTTGTCAAGCTGGCCAAAGAGTTGGACTTTGAGGACTTGCGACAGCCGCACGTGTACTCGCTGATTGTGACAGCCACCGAGGACTCTGGAGGTTTCTCCACATCTGTTGAGGTTCGTGCTGGTTTTTTTTTACAACCACGAACATATAGAATAACATTATTTCCACTCTCTCTGCCGCAGCTCACCGTACGCGTTACGGATGTGAATGATAATGCGCCCAAGTTTGAGCTACCCGATTATCAGGCACACAATGTTGATGAGGATATCCCGTTGGGTACCAGTATTTTACGTGTTAAAGCCATGGATGCAGATTCGGGCGCTAATGCTGAGATTGAGTATCTGGTCTCCGATGATCATTTTGCTGTGGACTCCAATGGCATCATTGTCAACAACAAACAACTCGATGCCGATAACAACAATGCTTACTACGAGTTTATAGTCACGGCCAAGGATAAAGGCGAACCGGCTAAATCAGGCACCGCTACAGTACGCGTCTATACCAAGAATAAGAACGACGAGGAGCCCAAGTTCTCTCAGCAAGTTTACACACCCAATGTGGATGAGAACGCCGGTCCTAATACACTGGTCACCACAGTCGTTGCATCGGACAAGGATGGCGATAATGTGCGTTTTGGTTTTGTAGGCGGTGGCACTTCCTCGGGTCAGTTTGTCATCGAGGACATAACTGGTGTCATACGTCTCCATAATAAGGCCATCTCACTTGATCGGGACAAATATGAACTGAATGTTACGGCTATGGATGATGGTTCCTGTTGTGTTAATGGTGATCAAACCATACATACTTCTACTGCTGTCGTGGTTGTTTTCATCACGGATGTCAATGACAACAAGCCTGTGTTTAAGGATTGCGGCACGTATTACCCAAAGGTGGAGGAGGGTGCACCCAATGGCAGCCCGGTTATTAAGGTTGTGGCCACCGATGAGGACAAAGGCGTTAATGGACAGGTAAGAAAAGGAGCTTGAAACTATTGTTGAATGAATTCAGTTAAAAATGTAATACCATTATTACAAGATTCACTATCGATTTTAATTAATTAGTTAATAGTATCTAAATCTCAAAGAAAAAAATGCATAAGATATATATCGACTGCTGATCAGTTTTTATACAATACTTACAAGTTTATTTGCAAAAACAAAAAACTTTGTGCACAGAGAAAACGGCTTAAAGAGGGCAAACGATTAATTGAGGGTTGTGTTTTTGGGCCATTTGCCAAGCACGATTCGGCTAAATTATATAAACTGTGTTTGCATTTGTGTGTGTGTGTGTGAACTGTGAGAGATTTCGTGTAAAGATTTCGCAAAATTCAACAGAGTTGCCACCACGCTCAAGTTCAATGCACCGTTCCGCAAAGTGCAACGAGCGATTGCATGTCGTCGTTTGCCGCTTGCTTGTTGCAGCGTGTCGTGTCGCCTCGTGTCGTAGGCAACGCCTCAAACCTATAATCACATTTGTGTCAATCATTAAACAAATTTTAAATTGCGCTTTCTTTTCTGCTATTCTGTTTTTCATAGGTTAAATACTCCATAGTACAACAACCGAATCAAAAGGGCACCAAATTCACCGTGGACGAGGAAACTGGTGAAGTCTCCACCAACAAGGTGTTCGATCGTGAGGGCGATGATGGTAAATTTGTCTCAGTTACTGTGAAGGCAACAGATCAGGGTGATCCCAGCTTGGAGGGTGTGTGCTCGTTCACCGTGGAAATAACCGATGTGAATGATAATCCTCCACTGTTCGATCGTCAGGTGGGTGCAAAGAAATACTATATTCCTTAAAAATACAGATTATTAACGATAATTATCTGATTTCATAGAAATATGTGGAAAATGTAAAACAGGATGCCAGCATAGGCACAAATATTCTGCGTGTATCAGCTTCCGACGAGGATGCAGATAACAACGGCGCTATAGTCTATAGTTTGAGTGCACCCTTCAATCCCAATGATCTGGAATACTTTGACATACAGCCTGAATCTGGTTGGATAGTGCTGAAGAAGCCGCTTGACGTAAGTGTTTGCTTTTTAGTTAAACTAGGCTAAATATTTTTATATTATAACATTTTTTCTGTTTGCCTACCCAACTAACCAATTTTCATATTATTATTTATTTCGGAACAACGAAAAATATATATTTTTAATTTTCTTACTAACAAATTTAAAGCTGTGCGCTTAGCGCCAAAAAAACGGTTAGGAATGAAAAACCCCATACATAAAATCCTTGCTGAAAAATGTTATTATTCAGTTTCAGTTTTCAAACGTTTTTCAACTTTGTTTTTAGTTCGAAATGCACCTTTCTTTCTGTTTGTGCCTTCAGTTCAGAGGCAGCTATCAATGTTTTTTGATAGCTCGGCTATTGAATTCGATGTGTGAGCAGTGCAAGTTTTTTTGTCACATACGAAACGAACACGAAAAAAAACATACAAATATGTAATATATATGATACATATATATTTCAAATATATATTCTATATCTATATGCATTTTCTGTTTTTAATTTTTTTTTTACGTATTTTGTTTAGTTTATAGTGCGTAATTGGCAAAAAAAAAGAAGAAAGAAAAACTATAACTTTCAAAACAAAACAAAAACAAAAAGATAATGCCAAGCGAATTGATTTTTAACATTTTTTGAAACAAATCAACTAACACAAAGGAAAAAGAGAAAACAAAACCATTATTATATAATGCAAAAATCATAAACTATTGCTATATATACAGGTTGGGTTTAGTGCATTATAATTCCATTACTAGTCAACTAATGCTTACATTTTTTGGTGTTAGGTTCATAGAATTTAAGCAAAAAATATTCAACAAAAAAAAATAATTTTAATCATATAAGGAGTAAGACTTACCTTGAAACGATCACGCCTATTTTTGAGCATCGTTGTATACATTTTTGTTGGCTGAAACAAAAATCAGAAAATTACAGAATAATTAACTCTCATTTTTGGTTTTAAGTCAAATGAAGCTTTATTTTGTATGCCAATGCCTTTTTGAGTTTGCTAAACCCCAGAAAATTCCTCAAAAAAACCTCAAAAAACAAAACCCAATTCCCTATGTATAAAAAATGAAAACGTTCTAGAAATAAACCGAAATTTTTGTCGAGACTATAAATATTTTTGAAGGTCTCTTGCTGGTAGCTACAAAATGCTAATTTTTGATTTGAGCTAAGTGAAAGAGCAACAATTTTTGGCATGCAAAATGTGAATTTTTTTTCAGCTTATAGGAAACTTTCTTAAATGTGTATATATTATTTAACTGCACCTTTTATAAACTTTAGTTTTTGTTTTTAGTTAAATTTTTTGTTCAATTATATTTTATGCGCGTATAAATGCGAGTTTAATGAATTCTGTTTTTAATTTTCATATGAAATTGTGTGGTACATACCAATAAAACTATCGTAACGACATATATAGGGTTGTTATCCTGTAAGTAATCATTTAATTCGATATGTTAATTCAATTTGCTGTTATACTGTGCTAACAAACCAAGCAAATACAGCTTGCACTCCGAAACTGTAAGCTAATTGTAAACTAACTTTCCATGTGAGGAGCACAGAATTGTTGTACATAGTACCATATATTTTCTATCAAAGATGATAATATATAACATAAAAGAATATATGTAGTATATTAAACATTATCATTCATAGACGCAGTTCTACTTCCTAATGCAGGATTTCATATTTCAGCGCAAAATATAGTCTCGTCAAAATATTAAATTCTATACTAATAGAGCCTCAAATCTAACTAACGCATTCAGCTATTTCATTGCGTATGCTAACTCCTCGCTTAATCCTTGAAAAACTCCTTTATTGTTCTGTTTTATTTTTTACATTATTTTTCATATAATTTTCAAGATACATTTACAAAAAAAAAAAAAATAAAATCTAAACTGTAAAACATAAATATAACAACGATGCCTTACAAAATACGTAATCGTAACGTAACCTAAACGTAACGTAACACCTAACCCAAGACACGAACCAACCGACAACAATTAACATAGAACGCGTTTAACATTTGGCTGTTAAATATATTGCATAATGTTATCCAATTCGAAAGTAAATCATTAAACGATCAATTAACAGCGCGATCGTTATCGTCTGCGCGTTCGCGCCTCGGATAAAGGCGATCCGCCCTCATATGCAGATGTTGATGTTGAGTTAGATGTCGTCGATCGTAATAATAAGCCGCCCATATGGGATAAGAGCATTTATGGGCCGATCCATATACGTGAGAATGTAACTGTTGGTACGGTTGTAACATCGGTTAAGGCAAGGTTTGTATAGCCAAAAGTACACCATACAATGCTACACTAAAAACTAAAAAAACTTACAAACTAAAAACAAACAACTACCAAAATCTACTTACTAAAGCTGTAATATTATTCAAGTTGAAAATCCCAAAAGCTGTGATTTTAACATAGTTAGTCTAACAGCTGTGATTTTAACATAGTTAGTCTTTTTGAGATAACATTTTAGCTAACATAGCTCTAAGACATCAAGTAACATTATTCGTTTACAGAGTGAAGTTTTGTGAGCATATTTCGTTAAACGATTGGCAGTATGCCACTGTGTCTTGGCTAAATGTGTCTCGGCTAAATGTGCTCACATAACGAAAGCCTGCACACACACTTAACGAATGTTAACATAGCTTTAAGCTTTCAAAATACGGTCTCTCTCTATCGCTCTGTATCTCTTTCTGTTACTGTCCCAACTAAATATAAAGCTTACGTTTTAACAGAAGATTTTACGATACAAGTGTTTTTTGTGGTATATCGTAAAAGCTCAACGAATTTTTGC
>JBANCZ010000268.1:0-44241 GCA_037040025.1 Sphaerogastrella javana | reverse complement strand
TACTGTTACTGTTACTGTTACTGTTACTGTTACTGTTACTATTACTGTTACTGTTACTGTTACTGTTACTGTTATGCTCATATCTCGTATGATTTATGTTAGTATTTAGCCAGAACTAGAAATCTATCATTTACACACACGCACACACACACTCACAGACGCAGCTGCAATTTCATCATCTGATAAGCATAGGCTGCAAAATGACTTAATTTTTTGCTTGCCCCATGGCACCTGGAATGTGCAACGGTAAATTCTGCGGCAGTTAGAGTATTCAACTAAAGTGTGAATTATAAACACGCAAGGGCGATGTCGGGGGGCGTCGCTTAATCACAGCTGCGCGTGTTGTGGCCTACAGCAGGCAAACATAGAAGCATGGAGAATGCAAAAAGGCGAAAAAGCGAAACAGCAAAATAGAGATTTTAAAGGCCCGAAGCGATAATAATCTAGAAAATGAGCAGCAGCAAAAAAAACGAGAGCTAAAAAATTGTTCAATTAATGCGAGCAAGTGTGTGTGTTTGCGTTGGCTGAGCCGCAGCCACAGCATTCTGAACGTTAGTGACGTGCATAATTCGCACACACACACACACACAGTAAACCACACACACATGCTCTCGCACACACACACACACGCTCACCTTATAAAATGCTTATAACTGCGACGTAGTTAAGCGCATGCCAAAAAGAATGCAACAATAATGTTGGCTCGCATACTCAATCAATATGGGGCGGCACACTGGCTAAATGGGCGTGGCAACACACTTTAATTGAAGCTGCTTCAAATGCAGACATGCTACATGGTTTCCTATACGTGCGAGGAAAAATTGAACGTGAAAATAAAAATAAATAACATGTTCGCTTTGGCCCTTCCATCAAAATGCTTTCAAATTACGCATACGTCAGTATTGCATTACAAGCTCTGGGCTGTAATATAACGTCTGCTTTTATATATTACACATCAATAGAGCAGAAAATCAATTTCAATATAGACTGTGTACTAGTACACTTTTCATATATTATTATTATTATATATTTCATATATTCATATTGCATTTCGCGCTGTGTAAGTTTTATAAATTTGATTATCTTTTCTTGTAATTCAAAAAATTAAACATGCTAAACTAAATCTTGTTTAAAACAGTGCATTTGTGGTTAGTTCAAAAGTTAAAAATGCATGTCAGGTACGATTTCATAATTAATCAAATCAATACTTATATTATTATCAACTAAAACTGCATAGCCCACATCAGTATAAAACTGAAATCATTTATGGTCTAGGTATATGGTATATATATTGTAAAAATTGTAAAAAATTATCCAAAATATATATAAGTCTCCAAGAATTCAACTTAATTACAATATTAATCATAAGCTGTTTTCAATTAAATCGTATAAATAAATTTCAATTTATCAAGAGTGACAACTCAAACGAAACATTTCAAAATAAAAAAAATAAGTTTTTCAAGCATATTCATAAAGGATTTAATTTATACTTCGTATGAAAAACATAAACAGCGTAACTTTTCAATTGGTTTACACAATTTAACCGTTCAAACGAAATGAATTAAATAATTCATATGGGGAACTTAAAGAACGCATAGAAGGAGAAGCGCACACATCAAGTGGAGGCAAGCATAAAAAACAGCAGCAATAATAAAAGTTAAATAGGGTGCAGCATGCGATGAGCAGCTCAGGGAAAGTAATAATAATAACAACAACAGTGGCAGTAGAGGTAGAAGCAACAGAAGCAGCAGCGAAAGCAGCAGCAACGGCAACCGAAGCAACATAAACATTTTCCATTCAACTTAAAATTGTTTACGAAATAATGTGAAAATGGCTGGCAAGCATGTGTTGCCCGTCTGCGTGGGCATATGCATGTGTGTGTGTGTGTCAAAATGGCGATAAATGTTACTAAACGGGAACAATAGCATCAGCGACAGCAACAGCAACAGCAACAACAGCAATAATAGCAACAATAGCAAGAATAACAACGTCAGTTCTCTAAGCTGTATACGTGGCTATTTATGCCAGAGGGAGGAAAACAGTCAAAAGGGTTCATATGGGGCCATAACCAGAACGTTTTTAAATACAGAAAACAATCATTGCTCTAACTGTTTGCTTGCACATTGCACATACGCCACATTGGTCGCTGCAAAAAACATGAAATTTGAAGTCAAAAAACGTCGCTCAGGGCTTAAATTTGTTTTGCTTTGTTCATTTCTGGCTGTATTATATTTAGAGTTTCTGGAGGTTTTTGGAAACTTTTTTTCTTGAGTTTTATTGCCTGTAAAAGGCGGCATTTTTATACATTTCACGCGCGCACATAAATAATGGTTTAGCCACGGAGCAGTCAAGCAGAAGGTTTATGACTTTTGGCCAGGCCAAATTGGCTTAAAAGCAGCCAATGCCTGCATAAAGATTATGATTGTGGCTGTGCCAGAGCTGAGCCAAACTGGCGACATTAGCCCACACTAAATGGCTTAAATGGCTTCATTTCTGCCAATTGGCAAGGCGAAAGTCAAACGCATGTTGCCCAAAATGAATGCGAAACTTTCCATTGCACTTCATATGAGTTGGTTGTGCGGTGCAAAGTTTACGCTTTCCGCTAAATTAATCTAAAGTGCAAATGCTGTTGCTGCAACAGTTGCAACAGTCACCGCAGCACAAGTCACTGGCAAAAGTTTTGGCTAAATGTGCGCAATTTAAAGACAACAACAACAACAATAACAACAACGATTACAACAATATCAAGTGCAACAACAGATGCAACTCTTGCCACTGCAAATTTCTGGCAGAAGGCAACGTCACCAAAATTGTCGCTGCCAGTTCTAACGGAAATGCAGACACACACTCCAACTTACCACACTCAAAGTAATATATATATATATGTGTGTGTGTGTGTGTGAGTCTGTGTGTGTGTGGAACAGTTGTTCTGTAATCAACACACATAACTAGTTGCCATGGCAATAAACCCAAACTTGCCACATTCTACAGTATATATGTATATTCCACGAAAAGTCAATTGTATATCGTTGGCAGCGATACCACAACAGCTGCAACATCAGCAGCAACAGCAGTAACAGCAACTACAACAGCAACTGCAACAACTGAAATCACTAACAGCAGCAACAGCAAACCACAACAAATTTGCAGCACAAATTTTGCCACATGATGAAACAATATTCAATTATTTACTACAATAATGGCCTGAGGTTACATCCTCGAAGTTGCCGCAATACCCAGATCCTCCACCTGCCACACTTTGTTACTACTATGGGCTGGACTTTGCCTGCTGTTGGAAGACATACAAATTTACTATAGCTGGAATTGATATATCATAGTTTATAGCAGGTACATGTATTGATACTGCGGTAGTATGCCCTCGACAAGTAATACAATTAAGACAAGTAAGACAATGAAGGTCAACTTAAATTTGTCCAAGGTATTCTCTGCAGTTTTTGGACTGATTACTTCTGCACATAGAATTTGTATTATTTATTAAATAATGTTAGTAATAAGCTTAAAAATTATTTATTTTTTTATTTATTAAAATTTATAATTCAACTTGAAAAAATAAATTATCAATAGATCTTTTGGCACTGGTTGTAACTTAAATTGAAAGATTATATATATTAATTTTGCTACAGGTTATTTAATTTTAAAAAATATGAATCATTTTGAGTAGGTTTACTATATTTTTACATTTTAGTAAAGTTTTGCTTCTATTACGTACTTTATAATTTTTTTGTTATATTATTAATATTAATAAAGCGTTCTATGAGTTTTATACTATCAAAAATATTAATTCTACTGCAGTCTTATGTGTGCATATATCAAGGAAATGATTAATATCTGACTGTAAATTTAGAGCACAATAGTTAAGGATTGACGTTTTATTAATATAAATAAAATATTTAAAATTATTTTTAGTATTCCATTAGTTTATCGAAATTTTTTTTATTAAAATACACCAATTAATTAATATCTGTTGCGATTTCGTGCAATTAAATTCATAAAACCGTTATGCAATATACCATAAATTCACAGACATATTGCAAACAAATTTGGTAAAATTAATATATATCGAAATTATGTTTGTATGTTTAATATTCGTATTTATATATAAAAAAAAAATCAAAACAAGCTGTGTGCAAAATGATTTATCAAATATTTTTGACAAAATGCAAACCTCATTAATTCCACTAATATTTGGAAACCTTTAATCAACAATATAAAACTCAATTGGCACTGAGATAATTAAGTGTGAAATTTTTTTATGAATTAAAAATATGCTGATTTTAATTTACCAATCGTTGGGAAGTTAAGAGAACATTTGTCCTGTTTGCTGTGCAATAAGTATATCTTTGATGAGTTTCGTTTGTGTAGCTTGCCTTCAATTATGAATGAATTTCGATTTGAAGTAGTTCATATCGTACTGTATCTGATGTCAACACCTTGTCAAACTTTGCTTTCGAGTGTGCCAACTGGCAGCAGTAAGTAAAACGTGGCAAGCACCTGGAACAAGTTTGCAGCATGAGCTTGAACTTACTACTCTACCGTGCTCTCCATGCTCTTCCGCTTTCACTCGACTTCCTCTCGCTTTCTTTTTTGGCCTGTCTGCCAGTTTCTGGTGCTGTGTCGATGCATGTCAACTGAAAATGTTTGCCCTTTTTTGGGCCAGAACGCGTTTAAATGGAAAACGTGCTTCATTCTCTGAACATCAGTTGGCCAAGTAACTGAGTTAGCTTTTACTTTTGCCTCTGTCTCTGTGTGTGATACCTGAGTTACAAGCAGCGCATTGTAGTACCTGTTACAGTTTGCCCCATTCAGACAGTCTTCTGCTCGTTGTTTTAGCAATCATGATTGACATGCAAAGTGAACACACACACAACCTCAGCCTCAACTCTGATCCAACTCAGCTCAGAGGGTTGCGTTGAGTTTGGTTTTGCATGTAACTGAGAGTCTTACTCTCGTTTGGTAGTTGTTAAATATTTCGATTATCTTGCAACAGAACTGAGAATGACTTTGATGTTTTGTTTCCATAGAGTGGCAAAAGTTATGTGTAGCATAAATAGAATTAGAAATAAATTATTGCGAATGCAATTTAGTTTCAATAGAATCAGGAGAGTGTGAAATGAAAGTTTTGCCAACGCCTAGAAAATGAAAATTTCATGTCGACATTTTAAGTTTTGAGTTCATAAACAAAATGTTAACTGTTTTCCATAGAATTCAATTAAAAACTTTTGCCAAACAACCGAACAACACTCACATATACACGCACACACATTCACATAGAACTTTCGCCGTCCCGGTTTTTCGGTTAACGAAGATCCAATGTAAATGGTATGAATGAAGTAGAGCCATGTTCGACATTTTATGAACTTATTTTAAAGATTTCACAAGTTAAACTGTTGGCTTCAGAGCTAAACAGCTAAACGAAAGTGAAATGAATAATTTTATGTGCAAAACTTTTTGACAGCGGTCAACAAATGTTGGCAAATTTATTGCACAAATTAACAATGACACATTAATCATACGCTCCGTGCGCCAGCTGTTCCCCCAGGCTGACTTTTGCATTATCTCTGGCATGACTGGGAATTTTAAATTCATTCATTCAGTACGTTCAGTTATCAAGGATACTCTCTAACTTCAACTTTCATATACATACATATATATATATATATATACCTGTCATATCAACTGTGCGCTTTGTCGACTTGACTTGATTCCACTTCGTTTCACAGCATTGTCAACTGCAACTTCTGAACCCCCAGACCCATCTTCAGACCCACCTGCAGCCTCAGTTTTTAGCTTTAGCTTAAGCTTTTTGCTTGTCATATTTTTGCATTCATCGCAGAGAGAGTTTGAGTTATTGGCAGCAAAAAAAGCTGCAAAAAAAAGAGAAAAAAACGGTTGACACCCAAGTGCGTGACTTTGTGTTGGAAAAATTGTATTTTATGCGCTGCGTCTATATAGTGGATGAGGCGGCTTTCCAAGTGAATTGCTGTCCATTCAATCAGCATTTCAAGCATCTGAAGTGACAATCATAATGCAGATATTGCCAATGCAATGCAATTGGCAAATGCAATAGGGAATTTGCGTTGCCTCTGACAATCTGACAGACACAGCAACAGCAACAGTAGCAACAATTGAGCCAGAGATACACATAGAATTTGCGTCTAGGATGAGACCTACACACTTGAAGTTAGATGCAATCCACTGAGTGGCCGCTTGTGGGTGGTACACAACGGTAGTGGGTGGTTGAGGGATGTCGTGGGCGGTACGGTTTGGAGTAGTGGCACCAAGATTGCTGTTATATGGCATGTAATTGACTCACAGCACTTGGCGCTGTTTAACTAACGTACTTACTTACGACTGACCAAGGCAAGGGACTCTGGACTTTAACTTGCCACAAAAGTCCAAGCTCTAAACTCCGTCATAATACGGTGCCTCAAGCGATGAGTATGTTGAAAACTAAAGCATAGTAAAAAGAGGGGACTTTGGGCTAAATGTGACACATATACTATAGCTACTCTAAAAGTTTAGGATGACAATATTTCTACAGATTGAATTTTACATAAACAAATATTGTATAATATATATATATATATTCAATAACAGTGGCCATATTACAAGATATTTACAAGATTTTATGATGATATTATATTGCAAATACCCAGTTGACTTATACTTCTTTATAGATTAAATATTTCTTTATAGATTAAATATAAAATAATGATTAAAAACAATTTAAAAATTTGTAGAATTGAAATATATGCCATTCTATAATATATTATTGTTTCCGTATTCAATAAATACCTTAAAATATTGAATATGGTAACTTTTATGAATTATATAACCTGTCCTTAAGCCCGGATGAGAAATGGGCACACTTCTAACACTAACTGTACTTTATCAATATTTATTATTTGAGTTGAACACGTGACTACCCCTATGATGGGCTGTTCGGAGTGGTGAGCTCTGTTGCGCCTCGCTTCAACAGGCCAAAACTTTATGGCCAAAAGCCGCAACCCACACAAAAACCCGGCGCACTAGAAAACCTGACAGCTCAAATTGCACGTAGCCAAAGTTGTTCATAGTGGAAGTTAGCTGCTCCTCTCGTATTTCGTATTTCGTATTTTTATTTCAGTTTCACTTGCTCTATTTTCTTTTGTGTTCTATGTGTAGTTTGAGGCGAGGTGCTGCCCGGCCTTCTTTGTGCATGTTTTGTTTCACTCAGTTCTATGCGGTTCTATGCTGTGCACTGTTTATTATTTGGTCTTACCACATTTTTCTAGTTTTTGCACGTTTCTTCTTTATTACCGTACATTCTTGCTCTTATTTTATATGCTGACTGATGGCAAGAAGTAGAGGCAGTAGTAGACCAGGCACATAGAGACATCGACACACAGACAAACTGCGGTCTCCCAAGTGGCTTGGGGTCAATGCGAATGGCTGAGCATCTGTGTGGTTTGGGCCTTCAAGCAATTTCTAATTTCAGGGGCATTTACAACGAAATACAATGAAATAATGTAATGTTTGTTCCCAAGAACCACACAATATGCCGATACGACATAGATAACTTAACAACTTAATGGCAGGCCGCAACCAGAGCAACTTTATATAGATACAGAAACAAGCAGATCGACTCAGAGGTCAAGCGAGCAAACAGTACATAAAAACCTTGCGGCTGCTATATAGCCACAAACATACAAAAAGCCACACACGCCTATATATATAAAACACATATACACAAAGAGATAACCAAAAATCAGACAACACTTTGTTGCACATAAATCAATTTGCCAAGCCAAAGAGAACAGCCCCAGTTCGACCCGAGATTACTTATGTCAGCAAAGAAGGACAAAAGCAACAAAAATACAATAAGCACGTGCATTAACTGCATGTGCACAAAAGATCAACAATGGACCCACTGCACCGACCCTTTTCCACTCTCTCAATCTCTCTTCCTGTCTCTCTGTGTCTGCCCTGTGGCACCCATTTGTTGCAGCTTCAACATGCAGGCACTTGCAAGTAAACCTTTCTGACCGAAGTGCTACAAGCGTGTTGCAAATCTCTGGCCGCAACAAAAGTTGGCCAAGTGTAAGCGGTTGGCTTAAGCCAGGGTCGAAGCTAGCTTGACAATTGGCAGCAAGCCGTTAGCCAGATACACAGCTGTGCCACTGGATTATCAAGCACTTGGCTTTCTAAACCCGAGCATCGGGTTCTCAAAAGGCCGCAAATCAAATGTTGCCACAACGATGTCATTGTTTTTGTTGTTGTTGTTGTTGTTGCATGGCTTATAGGTGTTACAATAGTGGGCGTGGGGTGGTAGGTGGAGGATGTTGGGCGTTGCCGCATATTTTTAGTGAAAACAACATTATGGTGTCGTGATTTATGAATGTTTCAACTTTGCCGCGTTATCAGCGCACAAACTTTTGTTAACTCCATGAGCAGAGGAGAACGACCCGGCTTTGGTCTCCGTTGAATATCCGTATCTGCATTGGTAAAAGCCCCTTAATATCCGCTGAACACACACACATACACACACACAGGGACACCCACACCCTTTCAGCCAAGGACAAGTTGTGGGTTCAGGGCATTCAAAGTTTAGTTGCAACAAAAATTTCACAAAACATTTTATCGTGTTTCGCTTTCAACTGGCCATAAAAATTGCATACACAAAATCTGACTCCCCTGCTATCAGCCCGACTGAGCTTGACATGCAGCACCCTGTTTACACCCTGCAGACACCCCTTGCCTTTCAGCGCTAAAATCGACTAACAAAGCAAAGCCGAAGCTAACGGTGTTGGTGTTTGTGTTGATGTAGACAAGAAAAGAGCAGTAAAGAGTGAGAGAGAAAGAGGAAGAAACAGTGAAGGTGAAAGGAAGTAGTGAAATGTTTACCCTTTTCAGAAGCTGACAGGTCAGCGCTGATGAAGGCTCATTGGTTTTTAATTTAAAATCGAAACAGGAAATTGTTGGTAGGTATTTAGGAAAAACTATGAAGTCAAGTGGCTGTTCAAAATGGGGCATCAGGCTAAGAACATAAAACGTAAAGTCAACTTTTAAACATATTAAAGCCTTTGTATTAATAGAACCAGATTTTATTAATAGAACCTGAAAACAAGCATACTTACTACACTTAGTTTCAACGTTTTTAGTTTAAAGCTTCAACAAGTAGCTAATCGCATAATCCGAATATTGAAAAATTGTTTAATCCCATAAATTTACTTACATAAAGGCCATTAAAAGAAATGCTGGCTCAAATGTTAAAGCAGTTAAAAGCATTAAACTGTTTTTAGTAAAAATATAAACACATTAAAAGCTCTTAGTGCTAATTCGAGCAATTACTGTGCCATAAGCTCAAAATAAATAAAACTTAAACCGCAGCCTGAAAAGACAAGAGTAATAGGATTAATGAATTGTTAAATAATGCAGGCATATCTAAAAATTTGAATAAACACAACAATTAATATTTATATAATTATTATTAAATACAAGCATAACAAATATTTCATTTTATAACACATACTAAAGTAGTTTAAGAGCAATTGCTTTTTAAAGCACAGTTATGAAACTGTTTTTCCATGCGTTGTGTTAGTAAAAGTGCAAACACAATTACCAAACTAAATATTGCATAACAATAAATAAAATATCAAATTAACACCAACTACAAGGCACACACATACACACACACACACACACACACACACACACACATACATACTGATACACAGACACAGTGCAAGTTGAGGCCACAAACATTTGTTCAACAAATGCTTGGAGGCAAAAAACAAAATGCTGATACATGGGCGATACAAGAGTCAAAATAATTGCAATATTCATGACAATTGCAAACATTCACTAACACCCACATACACATTCATACACACATTGTGCACACACAATGGAAAAAGTTTGCATTTCCTTTGTACTACATATAAAGTATATAAACTGAAATGATATTTGGCCAAGTGAAGCGTTGATAAAAAACCGAAACTTTATGCATATTATAAATGATATGAAATGAAATAACATGAAATGATTTTATGCTTTATCAAATTTGTACAATGCCTGTGAAATGCTGCTGTATTCGATTATACAATCATTAATTATTCATTTGTGTATGACTGTGGCAAAATTACATTAAATATTTAAGGCTTATTTCAGTTGCATTTTCGCCCAAAATCTTTCAGCTCTGGCAAATCAAATTTAATTGTTACGCTGCAAAAGCATACCAAACATTCAATTAACAATACGATTACAAACATATAACAAGTAAAACATATGACGATTTTAAATATTTGTATAAGTATGAGCTCTTGTTATAGATAGTCTTGCTTTGGTTTAAGTATCACCTGTATTTCTGGTATACAATTTGAGCAAAACAGAAACAAGGCTCCCCGAAAACAATCAGCGACACTTAGCAGCTCTCAATGGTTGCCAATATAAATTAGAGATTGAATGTGCTAAAAACAATAAATATTGGTTGACAACGATACCTTTTTGTGGCTTTTGTTTTTGCCACCACGATTCTTGCTCGAAGTAAACAACTTTATAACGACAACAACATCCTGCCAGAAGACTAGAACCTTGGCCACAACCACACAGTACGATATCGTATAAGTGGGTCTCGTGTTTGTGTGTATCTGTCTGTCTGTGTGTATATATTACCAATCGATGTAAGCGTAGAATAGCTGGTGACATAAATTACCTCTAGTCAGGTGCAAATTGCCAGCAATAAATTCTAATTAATGATTTATGCTACGATATACCTCAAGCCAATAACATACACTATAGTATAGAAAATAGTTTATATTGCATGTATTGAGCTGAAAAAAATATATAAATGGTCAGTATTTAAAATACTTTTTAATAAATGTTAATAAGTATTATAAGTAAAAGTTCAAAAAGTCGGAGAACATCAAATGAAACAAGAAAATTAAAACACTTTTATATAAGGGAATCAGATGAATTGAGCTTAATTTTTTAACAATTAAATATTTATATTATCAAATTAATTTTGCTGATTATATTAGCATTGATGTTCTTAATATAAATTACTGAACATTAAATTAAAGTATATTAAAACGAGCTGAAAAAGTATTTAAATAATCAAATGATAATGATCAACAGAGAATAATTTAAAAACTGAAAGTATCATAATTATTATATATATTGATAATGACTCTTGGAGAATAAATTAAGTAAATAAAATTACGTTTAAAAGATTAAATAGATTAAATAGATACCACAAAATCTATAGATCCCATATGTATTTTTAAACTTTAATTTTATAATGTTTAGGAGTGATTTAGAAGCGTTAAAGCGAAGTGGATACAAATACTAAGATATTCTTCATCTAGTTTTCTAAACATTTAAAAGTCTTATTAATTTTTATCTGATGTGATAAAAATTTATTTCACAGATTTGCTAATTGAAATGTTCGATTTATATATGATTTTCAAAACACTTATGTTAGTGTATCAAGGAAGTCGACCAATCTGTTTGATATATGGCCAAATAATAACGCTTGGCTAGTCCTGAGAATAATGTACACCCCCTAAAGATGCATAAATAACATAAATATTTCAATTAACGGGCGTGATTTTCATGCAAAAGCAGAAACTGCCGCAGCAGCAGCAGGTAGTTGCAGACTGAGTGTTAAATTAATGTTACCTGAGTGAATGTTCAGCCACATTTTGGTTAGATTTATTTAGCAGCGCTGCCACAACTTGCACCACTTTGTGAGCCACTACAGAAAGAGAGAGAGAGAGTTTCACTGCGAGTTTTTTCCAGGTTTTACCAGCTTCTACAGTTTGCCAGTTAAGGTGTATTATCAACCAATTTGGTAAATGCAACTCGCTCCACTTGGCTGTAATCGCGGCTCCTTTTGAACCAAATGTGCTCGTCTCCATGCAACAGCATATTTCTTCAACTACTGCTTACACTTGCTGCTTCCTGCCCCCTGCCTTCTGTCTCCTACCTCCTGCCTGTTGCGTATTTCCTCTTGCTGTTGTTGCTGCTTTTTCATTTTCATGTATTTTTCCTCTGTGTGGCATTAGCAAGCAGCGCCAAGACTTATCAACAACACGTAGCTGCATGAAAAAGTTGGCGAAAAGTTTGCACTACTCCAAAGCCAAACACCCACCAGAGCCACTAGAGCCACTAGACTCACCATAGCAACCTGAGCCACCAATGCCAATGGTGGATGCTGGCACATGGAAGATGGCAGATGGGATAGCTCAACGGTAAATATGTTGAGCTGGGAAGCCTTTTTCATTTTAATTAAGCTGCATACGCTGGATGTTTGCTTATTTAATTGCACAATCGGTAAATGCAGCAAGTTGATTTTCCGTGTCTTGGTGTTTGCCTTAACGCAACGACACGAGCTGAAAATATATTAACTGAAAAGCAGCAGCGGAACATTCACAGAGGTATTCCATGGCAGTAGGAACAATAAGGGGGGAACAAACCAACATGAAATTCAATTTCGTTAAAACAAACAAATGGTAAAGCATCAGCAGCAGTAGGAACAGCAGGAACAGCAGGAGAACGTGAACATTTTTACAGTTGCTTCTTCAATAATGTCAACGACGATGAAGCCAGCAAATTGCAGCTTGCATTTTGTATGGCCTGAAATTACAGGATTTCATATATACAACAACAAAAGGGGTTCTTGCTCCTCGCGTGACCGGCAAGAGGACGGACTGAGGACGGTTGCCTGTGGTAAACATCAAAATAAAAAATATCCAGAGACTTGCAGCTGTCCAGTCTAAGAGGCAGGAGCGAGAGGGAGAGGGAGAGATAGAGGGAGAGAGTAATATCGGTACCATCGTGCCAGTCTGAGCGACATCCGACAACGTCGTTGTTGTCATTTACGTTTCTCGATGTTACATTTTCCCGTTGTTGTCGTTGTTGTTGTCGTTGTTTTTGCTTTGGAACGGGTAGTTGTCGCTGGCATCATTTTACGTCATTTATCACAATCATGACACGGCTGACTGCAACTCAGACGCTGGCCACACGCTGCCTCCCTTTTCCCTCATTCGTTGCTTCCTTTGGCGCGCTCTCACATGTCTCTCAGCTGGCCAGACAGTTCGACCTATCGTTGAAATTTTTATGACCAACATGGCGTATGCTCTATATGTGTGTGCGTATGTCTGTATGCAATTTGGCCAGCTATCGGAGACGTTAATAATGTTGTTGGCCTGCACCGGTTCATCTGACCAAATGCAATTACTGTTAATGCACAAATCCAAAAAGTGCGAAAAAAAATGCATTTCAACATTCAGTAGATTCTGTTAAATGGCTGCAAAACGAGTTTGGAAATGAAAATTGATTATCAAGCAAGTTTTCAATTTGCTGTCACTTGTCCTTAACAGAAAATTTCAGACTTCGCATCATATTTGCTATCCTTCTATTGACACTAAATGCAATGCTAACAAATCCAAGTCAATTCCGTTTTATTAATTGGATATATGCATTTGAAATTTGTAATTGAAAAATTTTAAGTAAATTTCCGATGCGCATCAATTTTCTATTTAAACTATAAATTACATGCATATTAAGCTTAAATTTTGTTATTTAATATAATTTAATTTAATTAGTGTGCTTGTATTAAATTTTCCTTTTGCTATCAACATCAAAAGTAAATATAAAATATTTATAAGTCTAACTAATGAAATCGATTAAAAACTAAAATATTTATAAAATTGAAGAAAAGTAATCAATTTAAACTTACCCAAATATATATAAGATCGATTAACTAAGTGTAAATGCTTTGGTAAATGTCAACCCATTCTATATAAGGGGCTCATTTCCATTTTCCCACTTTACGAGTCTTGTTTGGCAGAGGTCATGCATACAGACCAGTTACAAAAGCTACTTCAGTAGCGTCAAAGATCAACTGGTTTCTAGAATAACTGAAAAACGACAAGTCGCAATAGTTTGTTTTTCTTTAATACAAATAGAACAATAATTATTTATATTTTACTCATTTAAAATATTAAAATGTTACGCTTTGATATTGATTTTTCACGATGAATTCTGTTTTATTGTCACTTCTACAAGAGCTAAAAAAAACTCTTTCAAAAGACTTTTATAAAATTCTATATATTATTCGAACTGCCGGACAGATAAACAGACGGACAGGCAATTTTTGATCGACTTTTAACCACATTTCGCAGTTTTCCAAACCTAATATACCTTTTGATAGTTTTTGAGGACAGCCCCTAAATCTACATAAATAAAGTATGCCTCTTTTTTATCCAAGCTAACAAACTAAGAATAATCGTAATAACTATACCAAAATGCACAAAGCAATAAATAAATAAATACCCTACAGAGAAGAGCAACAAAAAAATGATACAGATAAAAGTCGACCGCAAACAAAACTAATGAGTATGCGAACAACTGGATAAAGGCGGTGCAGAACAATACAATTTACAGCTAAATAAACACAATGTAAACTGTGAAACAAACAATTTACGAGTGGATATCACTACCCCTCCACTCTCCCTCTTTCCACGCTCTGTTCTCCTCTTGGTTGCAATATATGGTACATGGTTATATATTATATCGAGGTTTCTTTGTGTGGGTTCTATGTGCAGTTTTGTGTGTTTGCACTACGGAAACAGCAGCTGCAACAGAACAAACATATAAATATATTTGCATATACATACGTATATATATACTCGTACATACGTATGTATATACATACATGCATACATACATATGTACATACACATGTACTGCGGTCATCATAATTGCTAGAATTATAACCAGGAATACCGCTGGACCTATGAATGTAAATTATTTATTTGTTGTTGGTGTTCGTTGTGTGCAACAAAGTATAGTAATGCTATAGATATATGCGACTTTATGTTGTTTATATGGCAGAAGTCCGCAGGGCTTGAAATTTATTTAACTGTGCAAAAATAATTCCGCTCTGCATCGAAAGTGGAACAAGCCTTAATAGCCAACAAAATTCTAATGCTTTCCCAACGTGCTCAAATATTCCCCCTTCATGCAGTTGTTGTTGATGCCACTGTGTTACTGTCTAAATAGAATTTAATTTATTATTGCATGTTGCAGCTGCCTTCTATTTTTTTTTTTTTTTTTCAACAATTTTTGCAGAAATTTTAATTGAGATTCTTTGCAATTAAATTATCTTCACAACACAAAGCATTAGTAAAACTATAAGCTATTTACTACACGAATTTCAATACCGAAGACTGGGATAGAACCAACAATTTGAGAACTTTTATTAAAATATTGTATAAATAACAACTACTTACAGAAGAGTGAAATTAGATCTGGTTAGTCTGGAATTCAGTAGCTTCTCTCAATAATCCCATTATAAATCGATACCCTTAATATAAATACGGAAATTATATTAATTCTCGATATAAATTTAATAATCGATAGTAATGTTATTTTTAAAAAAACAAATATTATCGATAGTCGATACCATAGCCTTAAAAAAAAATTTTACAGATTAAGGTACATCGTATAATTTTGTACGGTGCTAGCCCGACTTATTTCTAGTAATAGCCAAATCACAGAATGTTCTACATAATATGCCTTAAGTTAGTAGCTTTGCAGCAAGAAATACATACAATTGTATTTCAGTAAATTTATGCATGCAGCACCGAAATATTATGCAGCTTGGACCACTTCGGAGATTCGCACAGTTGACAGTTGGTCGGAGTTTTATGGGTAAAAAAACTTTGTCCATTACTTTTGCTATTCGAGTAAATGCAAATTACGAGGGGTCTGCATATTAATTAAATTAAGGCAGCTCAAGCAAATGACATTTATCTTAATTATGTCCAAGAGTTTTAATTGAATTTAAATGTGGCAAATGCCAAATTTAGAAATTCTGAACTCCCATCTAAGGAAATTTTGTGCTTGTGAATTGTCAACAGAATAAGTTCATATGAAATTAATTAATAATAATCATGCTCGTATATCAGGTTCAACTGGCAAATATTCTATTGGCTTTTGCTGACTCGGCTGCCGGCTCTCGACTCTCAACTCCCGCCTTGTTGCTGAATGAAGTACAATTTGGAGTCACTCCCATGGAGATATATAGATATATAGAAAATGCAGAGCTTTGAATTGTGTTATCATTTATGGAGCACAAGCTGCAATTGCAGCACATTCAGCAAATTCTCAACCCAGTCAAATCAATAGAGTGTTGGCCCAGAGTGTTGCCCAAGCATGGTACATAGATGTGTGTGCAGCCCTGGTCAAAGCAGAGTCTGAATGTTTGCCTTGAATTTCTGTTTTAATTAAGGCTCTAGCTGGGCGTTAAAGAAGTCTCATTCGGCATATACATACATAGTGTGTATCGTAGTTGTGTAGTGTAGATTGTAGTGTAGTTACAATGTAACCAAGATAGATGCACATTGTCAACGTTGCCATGTCAACTCGACTTTTGGTATTGTGTTGGCTTCAATCATTAAATTGTGCCTACCGGCCCTTTGCTGGCTCAAGTGTTGCCTTAATTCGCACGCCCCTCTTTGAAGCCTGTACTGCCCTACCTACCCCTCCCTGGCTACCCACTTCTGTGGACCATGCACATTTTGCCAAGGCTCTTGTTAGGCCAAATCTCAACCCATGTCTACTATGAGTGCGAGCTGCTGCTGAGCTTTTTAATTTTAATGAGATCTCTCTTACAGGCTACGTGCTTGGGATGGTCTGGTCTACCTACCAGACGTAGGGTCCGTTTGGGTCTGTTCTGTCCTGGTCTGGCCTGGACTGAGGTAGCTTACTGCTTGCATTGGCACTAATTGAGGCAGCAGCTGAAATTGTTTGCGCTGACTTGGCTCTCGACAGACAATTTTAATTACAAGCGTTTGCATATTTAAAGCGCTTGGCCAAGATTTAATGCGAAAGCACAACAATGGCTAAAACAATGCCAAATGCTAGTTAAACTTATGAAATGCCCGCATATTGCCCCTAACCGATATGAATATGTATAAGGAGCTTAGCTTGAGTTTATTCGCAAATGTATTCAGTTGAAAGGATATATCTAGTACCTCATAACATTGCGTATATCCGTTGGATCCGTCGTATCCGTTAGCCACACAAAAAATGCTAATTTAATCTATTCACTCTCGGCTAATAGAAAATTCTCTCCCTCTTTCCATCTACCTTCTCTCTTTCTCTCTTTCTCTCTGTTTCTCTCTTTCAAATACCAAATGAACCACAAAACAGATTGATACATTACGTGTGCAATGTATCTCAATGCCAGCAGGTAGACTGGACCACAATGAGATGCAGATACCGAAAATAGACACAGACACAGATACAACTACAACTACAACAATAAATACAACTACAGTTACAACTATAGCTGTATTTGGCCAATTGATTGATATGCTGAATATTTGGTTGACTGCCAATTCGGATTTCAACAAATTGGATTTTCGTATTTTAATCCGATAAAAAGCTTTTGAAAAAGAATATAAGAGTAAATGCACATAACTTCATCTATATCCATGTGACTGTATCTGTGTGTATGTGTGTAGGTTTGCCTTTTGCAGGCCGAAAATGGTTTAAATTTATTTTAATTTATATTTAAACATGTGGCTTAACTTGTGACAAGTAGCAACAAATTGACAGAGCCGTATGTACCAGATATTGTAGCTAAACTTCAATTCAGTTTGAGTGTAGTCTAATCCATTGATAGCAATAACAAAACATAAATGTTGCTTTTGCCTATCGATTGCTATGTGCAAAGACACAGAGGAACCAAATGAACAACGGAAATGTTTTGCTTTGTGACAGTCCTAGTGGATAGAAGATGGCTACAAATAACTGGAACGCAGCAGCAGCACAATGGCATTGCATTTCCGTTTCCGTTGCAGCTGCCAGACGCAAATGGTGTAAATGAAAACAATTCGCATTTTCTAGTTTCTCTTTTTTGCATTCGTTTGTATTTTGTTTATTCATTTCACAACGATGGCTAAAGCCTTACACTTGTTTTTTTTCCTCTCTCTTTCTCTTTCTCTGGTCTCTGGTTGCAATGTTTTTTGTTGCCACTTTCCATTTTCTTCTATTTTTCTGTTGTTGTTGTTGTCCGCTGTCCAAAAGCATCAAGCGAACAGAAAGAGTGCACATTGTGACAATGGAAGCTGCTGACGTCTGACATTTTTAGTTGAAAATAAAAATGTTGAGGTAATTGAAATAGCAGCAAGTTGGCTGCATTTATCAACTTGAATTTAAGCCATGGAATTTACTCATTTAGTCTAGCTTTTAACAGCTAAACTATTCCCATAATTAAAGAAAACGTAACCAAAGATTCAGATACATCCAATAATTCAACTAACTCTACTTTAAGAACTTATGGACTCCAATTGAGAGGCATCGAAATCAGTATTCATATTAATTTTCAAGATCTTAAAATACCTGATTTGTATTCATAATGCCGAATAAAATTAATAATAATAATACTTCATGTACAGATGGAAATATAAATCATTGATATCAGAGTATATTATCATCCATGAGAATATACTTTAATTAAATACAAATATACCTTTAAAATAATAAATAGTTTTCCAAGCCCACATTATAAAATCCTTACTAAGTTAAGAACTTATATTTTAGACTCCACTTGAGAGGCTTCCAATATTTACTATTTAAAAATATTTTAAATCTTTTTAACAGTTAATTTGTATTGATAATACCTATAATTATATCCCGAATTCAAGTACAGACAATGGGTATACATGGCCCATAAGAATATTCCCTAATATAATATAACTATACTTATAAAATAATAAATAAACATTTTGTTATTAAATCTCAACTTACACCTCAAAATCCTTTCAAACTTTAAAAATTTTTGGGCTCCAGTAGAGTAGAGTTCTGACTGCAGACATTACAAATTTGAAATCATTATAATAAATCATTTCTACTGGCAATACCTTTATTTCTAAATTATGTACAAATGACATAATAATCTATAAGAATATGCCTCAATTTAATATAAATAAAATTTCAAAATCCCAAAAAGCCACAAACATTTCCAGACTATACCTTGTATATATTACGCCCGTAGAATAGCAACTGCAACAACGAGAGATACTTTCGAGGTTTTCTATGCATATATTTTGAGCGGAATTTGTGACACCAATTTCTGTGGGCTTATCCCACAGCAAGACAAAACTGTCATGGAAGTGGCCAACTTTTTTTAGCGCTCATCGTCGTCCGGTAATGGCGAAACGTGCTTGAGCCGCTGTGAATGCGTTTGCATAAATTGGGTGAGGCATAAAACCTCCTAAAAAAAAACCCCACAGCGGGTACAAAAAAATTCAATTTGGATTTTGTGATGCAGCCGCCATACAATTTTGGAATTTTTTTTTGTATTTTTTTATATGCAGCTCTGCGCTCTTCATTGTCACAGGAGGCGCAGGCGAAGGCGGCTCAAAAAGCAGTCAGCACTAAGCCTGGTCGATAGCTGATGGCTAACATAAACACAGAAAGAGTAAGCGAGACAGATAGATAGAGAGAAAAAGAGAAAGAGAGAGTATTAAGATCTGCCTTTGGGCTACCAGCTGCCAGCTGCAGTTACGTGCACAACTTATGACCAATTTTTATTAGTTCAGGCCAAGCTAAAGTATTTTGTGCCGCTCGAAAGAGGAACATTTTTAGAATTTCCAACGCTCCGAAAGCCCATAAATGCTAACATATGCGAACCAAGCTATATGTACTATATATGTATGTGGGCGGCATCCCGTAGAGAAACACAGATACAAAGGAAGAGAGGGAGCGAAAGAGGCAAAGAGCATTCAGGAAGCTTAGGAAGCGACGTCAACGACAGGTCAGCATAACGTTTACAGGAAGCAAAAGGCAAACTGTAATAGGCGTTGGCTCAAAACAAGAGAACAAAAAAATACTAGGGAGAGAGGGGGAGAGGGAGAGAAGAGAAATGGAGGCAGTGAAGCCATTGAGCAGGATATGGAGTGTATATATATACGTGAGTGTGTGTTTGAGTGTGTGTGTGTGTGTGTGTGTTGGAGAATATTCTACTTTTATTTGGCATTTTCATGCCGACACCCGAAGTGAGCTGCTGCTGCAGTAGTTTCGTAGCAATTAAAACAAACTCAAGGCCATAACGGAATTGCAGATAAGTGGAAAAAAGATACAAAATGGCCAGATGGCTCTTCAAGTGAAATGCAAATGTATCTATATATAAATACATATATATATATATATACATATACATGCGTATATGTGTGTGTATATGTGTATATGCGTATATACGATTGCCTTTATCGTTTCTGCTTCTGTTTCAGTTTCAGTTTTCGGTTTGCTCATTGAAAATTAAGTGTGGGAAATTAAATGCTGATGGCGCGAAAAGCAACAGCAGCAGCAGCAACAGCAGCAACAGCAGCTGGAAACGGCGGCCATTGAAAAGCCGCTGAAAACTTTTGGCTGTGAAAGAAAACAAAATAATATCGATTATTAGCACGCGCACACACAATGCTCCAGCACATAAAGAACAACATCAGCAGCAACATCAGCAGCAACAACAACAACATGAAAAGCAACAACAACGTCAAGAGCAGCAGCAGCCGCAGCTACAGTAGCGGCAACAGTGATGGCAAGAACAATAGGATAGGCAAAGGGCAACAGCAGCAGCAGCAGCAGCACAAACAGGCATTCAAGCAGACAGGCAAACAAACAAAAGCGCCACGGCAACACGGACACGCGGACACATAGACAGGCGGACACATGGACGGGGGGAGAATCACAATAAGTAAGAGAGAGTGGAGTGGTTGCTTTAGGGGCGTGGCTGGGATGGCAGCGAATTTTGTTAGCCCAATTATAGCAATTTTAGCAGCTCAGCTGTGACCAGCAGCTGCAAAGGATTCCCTGTTGCAAAAAGCCTCGCTCTTTCGAATCTCTCAAAGCTCGGAATAATGAAGAAACTTTTAATTTGGCATTAAATGAACAATATTAAAGTTATTAAAGCAAACTCATTAGATATGTTAAATAAAGCTGTAAGCTCCACCTTTAGACAATCGACAGCCATGGCTGATGATGATTTCTGCGCTAGTTTACGGGATTAGCGGTGCCATGGCAACCCTAAGCGGATTAGCATTCAAAGTAGCAGCAACGACAAAAACAACAACAACATCAGGAACAACAACAACAACTGTGACACCAGCAGGGAAGCGACAACAGCAACACCAATGCGAATTAACTGGCAAACAATGCCACAGCCATGTGCCACTAGATTGACCACCACTGCCACCACTGCCACCACTGCCACCACTGCCACCACTGCCACCACTGCCCTACGCTCACACTGGTGCCCCCCAGACACACACACACACATACACACACACACAGCCATAGTGCCACAAAACCGCGAAGGGTGCGCACAATTGTTGCTGCCGCACAGCTGAGCATCGTCTAATGTCTGGCCAAATCAGTATTAGGATTCATGCAATTACATTGATCTTTTTGGATACTCTTGCAGCTGATAGTAGGTTGTAGATTGAGGCGGATTAACGAAAGGAATACCCATTGTTTTACGCAAATTAAATAGTGTTTAAAATTAAACTTCGATAATTGAATATTCAAATTTTAGTGTTTGCGCTAAAGTACTTGTAAGCGATTACCGATTATCGATACAAATTATCAAGTGGTTAATATACTAAAAACACCGAAAATACTAAACACATGATTTCTACAGTCGGGCATCGTTGATCTAGTATTTAAAATAGAGCACATAAGTCGGACCAAATCAGCGGATTAGTGGGGCACACATGCTGCTTGCCGAAACTGTACTTGAGCGCCTTCTTGAATGACTATTAGCTGATTTAGTATTCAAATAAATATTATAAATCAATAAATATCCTTTAAATCTATTAGAAAGATATAGATTTAAAGGATATTTATTCAAATATTTATTCATCACTTTTATTCGAAATACAAATCTTTACCTACTACAATTGTCGAAAGTGTTTAAATGTTTCAGTTTTCATGTTGTTGTTTTTTGTTGATTCCTGTCACTCACACAAAAATAAGCATGAAACGATATGCAAATTGCAATCAGTAGAGCTGGGAACTACCTCATTTGTTGGTATTTGGTTATCCTAAGTGCACAGTTCGTTAGGAGCCATAGCTATGTGGATATTTGTAAGAACAGTTCGAAATTATTGTGTACATGCAATCAACTGAGTAATAAAATACGGTGCTCCTGTAATCAACGGAACAAAGGTAGGAGCCATAAATCTGATAGACCATTTGTACGCTTCACTGGACGCTAATGATTTATGCGAGTGCTGGAGACAAGACAAATGCCCAAGTAATTGAATTAGAAGAGCCGAAGCCAATGCCAAAGTAAAGGCGAAGGCGGAGAAGATGACGAGGAAGACATAGATATAGACGTAGAAGAAAAGGAAAGATAAGTAACGCTGAGTAAGCAGACACTTATGCAAATTGAGCATAACCCTATGGCCGATGGGCAGCGGAAAAGCTAAAGTGTAGATAAGACTGGTTAAAACAAAAAACAACATTGATGGCAAAATCAATGGCTGGGTGTTAGCCAAAAGTCAGCTTCAAGGCAGTCCATGCAACAGCAATTTCCAAAGACTTTAAGCAAAGCATAGAAAAAGTTTGGCTTTAGTGGAAACGGAAACGCGAAGTGGCAATGGCGGAGCGAAAGAAGCGCTCGAGCAATGAAGATTGAGTGTAGAGAGGTAGTAGAGTATTTGGAGTAGTGGAGTCGTGGCTGTGAAGTCATGAGCATTATTTGTGCAAAATTACCTTTAACGAGCTGCCTCGGTCCTGTTGCATTGCCATTACCGCAATAAACTGTAGCTGTTGAACGCAGCTGCACGAGCGGGTGTCAAGTGGCAGCACCACAGCAAGTCGCTTTGCAAAATTGCACTTGACTCGAATGCCAATTACATGGCCCTGCAGATGTCAGATGGCAGTTAGGCCAGGCCAAGACCAAGCACCAGCCCCGACCAGGACACTTCAAGCAGGATGTCAGCAAATACGAGCATGACAACGAGCAGCACAATGCGGCCAAAGATGAGACCAAAGATGAGACTGAGGAAGAGACTGGAACAGAGGCTAAGCTTTGGACTAAGAACATTTGCCATTGGTTTGGAGGAGATAGCAGCTGGTATTGCCTCAAAGCAGAATTGGCATAAAGTGGATTAAATATGAATAAAAGATATTTGCGCAAATTGCATTAGTGTGGTGCAGAGCGCTAGAATCACAGCGGATTGATACCAACCCTTTCTCTTTATCTTTCTCTCTCTCGTTCTCTGCTTTGAATCAAATAGAAGCTGCACTCGAATTATGCGATTCAAATCAAAGTGAATTAGTATAGAATTTCATTCAAGCAGTTTTTTTTTTTAACTTTTCATTTGAATTATGTAAATTTTGATATTCCAACTTAAACTTTCAAAACCATAGCAAAATATATTGGGGAAAAAATATATGGTTTAAGCAGCGTGCAAAACCGCAAATGTTGCAAGCATTGCACTGTGGTCAGCGTTAGAATTTTTATGCTCAAATATGTGTATGTGCTCATGTGTGTGTGTGTGTGCGTGTGTGTGTGTGTGTGTGTGTGCGCTCGTAATTAAATTCCATGGCTGCAAGTGTAACGGCAAAATTTGGCTTTTGCGGTTGCTACCTCAAAATGTACCCTTGGCTGGGATCACCGCACGATTCTCTTTCAATGCTGGCCACATGCAACAGGATATAACATCTAATTTGATTACGCCGTTTGCCATAGCAATATATGCACAAACACACACGCACACACACACACACACAGCCAAGATACATACACACACAACCAACATATACACACACACACACAGCCTACATACACACATACACACGCACACACACGCTTGCACCTTTATGAAACGTTTTAAAATCCCATTAGCGCATTTATGAGCTTTTGGCCAAAAATGTTAATTATGCATGGCATCGGCACATGTGGCCGGAACGCATTGTATTGTTGCTTGCTGTTTTTTTTTTTTAGAAAAATTTTACAGTTAACTTGGCAAATGAATATATGAAAATTTAGTGTGCAATAATTTAATGCCAAGTCTGGGAGTCTCAGACTGAAATGAAATATGTAAAAGTAATATTATCGTAATTGTACGCATTTTACTGGAGTCTTTCGCAATTTGCGTTTCGCGTTTGAGTTAAGACTTAATTAATGAATGATACGCGAGTAATTAAAATGGGCATTCAGTGTTTATATAATAAGTCAAGACAAGCGAAATTAATTACACTTTCACTCTCCCAACCAAAGCTCATTAGTACACGTTGCTTAATATATTGTATATACATATATGTATATTGTATATACTTATTATATACATACGTATGAATATGTATTAGCATATAATTTCTGCTAATGGATGCATGAATAATTTATTTAAATCCATTTTAAGGCCTTTTAGTATATACTCCGACTTAATTCTTTTTTATAATGTGACAAACTTTAAGACGATCCAAATTAATGTGTGTAGTTCACACCTGAACACAGATAGTCTAAAGCACAGGCCCAACTTCAGACCCTCTGCATTGGCAATCACAGTTTCTATTAAACCTATACAAAACTTTAGTACTACTACTAGTAATAGTTGTAGTCTACTATCTATATCGCTGCATAAGTTGGCTATAGTTAAAGCAGCTATAGATATACATTTTTGTGGCCGCTATCGAGTGCCACAGACATAAAATTTCCACAAAGTAGTAAACTTTATGCCGACACCGTCGACAAGGTACACACAGACACATTCACATTCACTCACTCTCAGAGACACTCAAACTCGAACTCAACCGCACTCACACTACAAGTGAATATAGTTTAGTTGGAAAAGCCAAAAAAAGTTAGCAAGGATGCACTAGTCGAGTCGCAAGTGCAGACCCATTGGCTAAGTGAGCTTTTAGAAAACTTATAAAGCGATTAAAAGTAATCAAAATAATAACTATAAGAAACCGTATATGATTAATGACCGATGACTCAGCTGATTCGCCCATATAATACTAAGTTTGTCTATAACACCTCAGTGAACTATTTCATGATTATAGGGTATTTATAATAAAATGAAAAAAAAAAAACAACGGCGAAAAATGAAAGGCAACGCGTTGAGAACTTTTTCATCCAATTCTCATTTTTTTTTTTTTGCGTTTGTTTTTTTCTGTACATGTATCTCTATATTTATGGAACTTTTTCAATTTGGAAATAAAGTTTTGGTATTTCGCGTACATTTTTATTCATAACAAAGCAAATCGTGACTCGCCGAGACCAAAAAAAGGAAGCATGAAAACCCCAACAAAACCAAACCATTAAAATGTAAAATGTCTGTGCTTGCGTGCCATAAATTTACTATTTGATACATTAGCCTTATCAAAAACTAATTTGAGATATATAATTTAAGCTAATGTTGATTTAAGCAATAAAAAACAAATGTGAAATATATGTAGAGGAACGTTACGACATGTTGGTGCGTTTTACCAGGCGTATGCGTAATAAACTCTTTGTAGCATCGCATTATACTAAATATGATTGGTATGCAGAGATATGTAGGTATGATTATAGTACAGTAGAACAATTTTCTCTGCAGTAATGTCGTGACTTGACAACCCTCTGAACTGAACACAATCTATGTATACAATTTACTTTACAAGTATATACATTTAAATTGTGCCCCTAATGGCTGAACAATTTCAATTGCAGCAACTGCAATTCATGCTGTGCATTCTTACTCTTTTTCTACTCATTTAAGTGCACTCATTCGTTGCGACTCTCACTCTTACGAGTCGCATATGACAAAATGCTCATTCGCTAGCTGGCATTAAATTGCAGCCGTGGGGCAAAAACATCAATGAAAGCCATAAAAAAAACAAAAGTGTTAAACTGCAGTTGCATTTTAAAGCATAATCTCTTTGTTTAATGGCCTGTGCATTTAAATGCACTTAAAACAAGCACACTAACTTTGTGCATGGAATGGCCAGCAGTCGGCAATTAACAAACTGAGCGGCTTAACTACAATCTTTACTTAATGGATACTACCGCCTAAAGATTACAAATTTTACAAAAAAATTTAGGTACTAACTCCTGAATACATATGGGTATACTGCCGTGTTAGTCGTACTATAGTTTACGTTAAGCTGATTGAAATTATAATTATATTAAAGTTTCAAATGTTGAGTACAATATTCTTTAGTCCTAGACTAAGCTCTGTATTGAGTTTTTTGAGTAGTAAGCTCCTAATAAAGATCAACCTATCTGTATGCTCATATTATTTCTTGTTTATTCAAAATACTAACTATATAGAAAGGATGTAGCGTAATAATACCAAATTAATAATATGGAATTTATCATTCAGATATATCATTAACTTCAAATTTCAATTTTACTTAAATGTAAACTAACTTCTTATTACAGTTTTCTTTAAATCCTTACCAAAGATACTAATTATGAATGCTCAGACATTCGGTGTTTATACTCTTACTATTTTTATAGAATTTATATAATTCAAAAATAGAATGGAATTTCTCATTCGAGTGTTGGATATTCTAATTAATAATATAACATATATGTACAAAACTAAAAACATTTGTACACCTACACTCCAATAATCGAAGAAGAGTTTACCATAAAACGAATATAATAGACAATATTCTTATAAACAAATAGCTCAGGGTAATTAAATCATATGGTAGAATTAAATCAATTTTCTTTAATTAACATATCAAAGTTTCATACAAGCCATAAACTAATTTTATCCAGAGTAAATGCAAACCATGGAGTACATAGTAACTTTACAAATTAATTAAGCTGAAATTCATTGGTTAGCTAATTGTTGCCCCTAATAAATGGATTAAGCTACAATCAGTTAAGATTGTCTTTGCAATGATATACGATTAACAGCCGTTCGGGGGCAGAGTGATACCATATAGCCGCCATAGCCCATCCAACTATGAAGCAAACAATTAAACAGCGATAAGTTACCGCATTAGCTGCAACTTGAGCATGTTAATTAAGACCAAAAACACAGGTAGGCATTTAGTGTCTAGTAGAGAGAGAGAGAGAGAGATATAGAGATAAAGATATAAGTATGCAGGTAGAAATATATTAGAGATATGCAGCAGTATACACATGCACATACAAATAATTCAATATATATACTCACAGGTGCTTTTGCGAGTGTGAGTGTATTTTATTTGGAGTGTGGTATGTGTGTGTCTCTTTGAATGTGAATATCGATTGTGCTACTCGAATAATCCCACAAGCGCTATCACCATCAATGTGAAGTACTTTGTTGCTATTGCTCTCTCGCTTTCTATGGCTGTGTGTGTGAGTGTGTGTGAGTGAGTGTGTGGGTTACGTGCGTGTGCATGACATAAGCACTCATTAGTGTAAATGGCTTGGTTCCATGACAGCGTGTGTGGCTGTGAGTACCTACAAAATTGCTGCCTATTTAGGCAACAACCAAATTATTCGACTGCCACTCAATTAAACTCAATGTAACAGGAGCGCAAATACTTAATATTATAAATACAACTCCAAAAGGGAAAAATTATCAGGTTCAATTCGGTGTAAGTTACGAACTGAAACAGATATAAATTTCTATAAGTGATGACCAAATCACAAAGCCAAGTCAAGCGAACAACTGAATAGAGCTCAAAACTCGATTGTCAGCTCTCAGTTCCCATTTGCCATTGTTTGTCTGTTATCGTTCATTGTGTTGTCTCTTTCCCCTCGCACTTAGTCATTCTATTTAATCTTATTTTAAAACAGAAATCAGTGCGGCTATGTTGGGATGAGGCGAGTTAAGTTGAGTTGAGTTTTAGTTGTCCGTTGTGTGTGAAGTCAGGCAGACGGAGAGAGCTCTGCTCTGCTAATGCAAATTCAGCCAAGCAAAAATCTAACATTAAACGTAATTTTCCATTGTTGTAATCCTTATTAAATGTAGAATGGAGAGACATCATCTGCACATTTGTATGTTAATTTGAATGTGAATGCTATCTTTCCCTCTGTGTGTATGTGTGTGTGTGTGTGTGTGTGTGCGTGTGTGTGTGTAATGTAATCATCGTCCCTTTATTGCCAGTGCTGAAATTACAGATTTTAAGCATTTTGTGCCATTGTACAGCCTCAATCACGCACTGTTAAACCCATAATGTGATTTTATACACCTTTGCAATTCACTTCGACCCTGTGCTTTGACTGAATACATTACCTTTAATCAGAACCCTTCATATGCAGAATGACAGTTCAACTGTAGAGTATGTATATTTAGTGTGTATAAGTCAAAAATGCAAATTATGTATTTTCAATCATCGCAAAACAGCTCGAACAACCCCTTCAGTTACTACACTTCAGTCAATGCCACACGGCACACATTGCGTATGCGTTATGCGTAATGCGTAATGCGTGGTACGTCGTATTGCGTATGCATTTGAAATGCAAAATAGTTTTGTATGCCACAAAAATGGCTGCCGCATAATTGACAAGTGCCACAAACGGCAGCCCAACGCGTTCTATAGGGTGTCGCTCATTTGCATAGCTGACTTTGGCACCTCGACGCGAAATGCTACAGGGCGTATAAATCGGACGACAGACGACGGACGTTGAGTGGTGCGAGACCTTCTATATAACATTAAAGTGGATATTAATTATGTAGTTTGTTTATAAATTAACATAAACAATATTTCGAGGCACACTCAAGGAATGTAAATTAACTGAAAACATGGAAAACTTTTGACATCAAAGTAAATTAAAAGGGGATTATATAATGCCTAAAATAGCAAGAATAAAGTCTTTAAAGTTTGCAAAAGGCTTAAAAAGTTATGTCCATATCAGAGCTTATACAATCTTTTGTGGATTGAATAGATTCTAAAACATTTTGCATTATAAAGTAATCAAATATATCCGACACGCTTAAACAATGCAGCAGTTCACAATATATTATTTCTTTCGCATATTACAGAAACTATTATAATGATTTTAAATATAAAATTTTACCTTTTTTCTCAGCCGGAATAAAGTTAAAATTTTTAAGAATTCTTTCAAATTTTAATCTTATATTTGTATAATGTTTTCGATGTATTTAAATATATAACTTTTTTGCCAACCTAAAATAATACTAAAAATGTTCGACTTTGTTAAATTTTTTAGCTACATTTTCTTGAATTTTTAAATATAGAATTTAAACTTTTAACTAAGCCAAGTCATAGCTAAATTTTTAGAGATTTTTCTCATTTTCAGCAAATATTATACAATTTCACATATATAGTTTAAACTTTTTACTAAGCCAAAATAAGACCAAAAGTGTGAGAGCTCTTAATTTTAATATTTGTATCATGTTTACTATGATATTTAAATTTATATATAGCTTATTTGGTGAGCTAAAAAAAAACACTTAACATTTTAAAATTCTTTTAAGTTTTAAAATTTTTAGATTAAACCTAAACAAAGCAAACATTATACAATTTTTAAATATCGCACTCAATAAGTCCCAGAGGAGGCAATGTTAACGACTCTGTGTACACTTAAGCTTTGTTGGAGCTCTGCATTTCAGCTGGGATTAAAGCGAATTGTGTAAAGTGGCACTTTAACTGCAAGTTAACAACATTAACAACAATAACAACTCATATACAACACACAAAACATACAAAAAAACAAAGAAACAAGGAGCAACTTGTACAGTGCACAAAGTTTGCCTACTGAAGACTGAACAGAACTCAAATGAACAAATAATAATTTAAAAATTTTTAATTTTATATTGACATCGTAAATAAAAATACGCACAGTTAAATTAAAGCTGCGAGTTTTAAAGTGTGACTGAGTGCTCGGGCTGCTTTGGTGCCTGTTCCTGGCGCCTTTGCCTTGGCGTTTGCCCTATCTCGATGCCATATTGCTGCTGACAAACGGCTGCGTTTGTCATGTGTTAGCCTGCGAGCAATATTTTCCGGCAGACGGCAAATAAAAATCCCCAAACTTATGTCGCCTCTTGCCAGACGCCTGCACTATCAAAGGCAATGCTGAGAAGACTCCAAAGGCTGAAGCTGTAGCTGTAGATGTAGCTATAGCTCTAGCTGAGGCTCGAGGAAGAGACTGAGACGTGAGACATGAGACATGAAACTGTAGCTGTAGCTGTAGCACATGCCATAGTGAGCTGGGAATTAAGAGCACATTGAATCTGTTTCCTTTTCCTTTTTTCTATTTTTTTTTTTTTTTTTTTTTGAATTTTTTGCATATGCATGCAAACCATGCTTTGGAGACATGGCGACGTTGATAAGTTTGAATATAAATTGTTACACATGCGAGAGAGGAGCAGAGAACAGACACTATACACAGGAGAGAAAAACATATTTGAAAAGTACTAGATGCGTAGGGTGATGTCTGGCAACAACTTTATTTATGTGCTGGCAAAACTATTAGCTCAGATTTTCATTAAATTTATAAGAAGCAGCAGCATCAGCAGCACTAGCAGTAGCATCATATTCTCTATATCTCTATATTGGAAAACTTTATAAAGCTGTGCAGCTATTTGCCATAAAGTTACTTCATATTGCTCCAGACCACGCTGCGTATGAGTAATGCATGCCAGCGCACAAATGTCAAAGGTTTGAACTTTGCCACACATTCCCAGTATACAGCAACAAAAGCAACAACAACAACAGCAACAAGAACAACAACATAAACAATAATAACAACAAGTTGAAACAGAGACAAACAGCAACTCCCCAAAAAATGGCCACAGATCGCTCCACGTTCAGCATTTTGTCTGTTGTCTTTTGTCTCGCTGTCTGCTTCTCTCTGTTTCTCTCAGTTCTCTCTTCTCTGTTGTCCGCTGTCCATTGTCCTCTGTCCGTTGTCTGTTGGCTGCTGTGACATGCCCTAAAGTCCTCCCATGTGTCTGTTGTGTCGCATTGAATTTATTGGAATTTTTGTTGTGTGCTCTCACAATGTTTTCTTCTTTGCCCTTTTTTTCACCACTATCTCTGTTGTGTATATATATGAGTGTGTATGTGTATGTGTGTGTGTGTTGCCATGCCCTGTTACGAGCATTGTCCTCGTCCCGGCCAGTTGATTCTACTTGCTTCAGCAGAAACATTTCGTTGTCTTTACCACTTGAAGGCGAACAATTTTGTTAATGTCTCGTTGTCCAGCGGTTGACATCGGTCAGCCGCGGGCCACCAATGCCACTGTGGCTTCCAGATGAGACAAATATAAATATAATATGAGCTTTACTTTTCTATTACATACAAGCACACACACACACACACACACACACACACACACACACAAACACAAACACAAAGAAACACACGCGTACATTCCTGACAGTCATCCTTGGATGTTGAGTAATTTGCAGCACATAACCTAGATGCTTTATTTATATTTATTTTTCATCTCGACAGCTGAAATGTTTTCCTCCAGGCGAACTGATAAAACTATCCTATAACTATATGGCATGCATTGAACCAAATGGTAGAATTAATTTGGTTATTCCAATGAAGCGACTATATGCATTTTATCGAAAATAATTATTAAATGTAATATATAAAACCAACAAACAATTTTCATGAATATAATGCATATTTAAGTAAAAATACTTTCTTAGTTTAAAAATGTACATTTAAAATTTAATGTGACGTGAATGCTTCTTTACCGATACTAAATTCACAAATATGTGGATAAAATATATATTATTTAATTGTATTCTGAAGTTAATAAAATTTATTTGAACAATTTAAAATATAAACTGTTGAAACAGAATATGTAAAAATTTTGGATTGAAAAAATAACTGAATTAAATTGATTATAAAATGTTTTATCTATAGCTGATTTCATACTGTTTGATTATTGAACAGTAAATTCTATGGACTAAAAATTTTGATAATGTTCTGGGCTCATAAAATTGTAGAAATTTCGTATATTACAGAGTATAATCTAGTCATTCTTCAATGTGAACTCTTTTCAATTGTGGCTAACGTGTTTCTACGTTTCCTTTAATGGCAACAATAAATAAATATCGATTATTAAAGGCGAGCTAGAAAAACAGAAAGATGCAGAGATCGAATGAGAGAGAGGCAGAGTGGAAGACAAAGTAAGAGGTCTGTGAGTGAGTGGAAGATGGGGAATAACAACACTTTGGTCGCCTGAGGCTCTCACCTGTCAGCATTGCACGTGCAAAAAACTTTATATCGTACTGGTTTAGTGCCGGCTCCCCAGGCAATTAGCCAGGACTGTGGCTTTTGATAAGGCTAATGCTGTGCCTGGGCTTACCTGGGCTAATTGAAAAAGTTGCAATTTGTGCCGAATGCAGGCAATAGATAAAAACATTTATTAAAAGCAACCAATGCTAAAAAATACAGTTGAGCGCATTAAAATATTGCCGCTGGCTATAAATCTATATAGAAAGTTAAGATATAGTATATCTATATAGAAAGTATGGGTGTAAATAATGTATACATGTATTTATAGGTATACAAAGATATACTGAATAACATTATCTAATAGAGTAAATGCAAATTAATGAAATTTTATGAATGCACTTCAACTTTACAATATTTTCAATTTTGTATATAAGTGTATTTAAACGCAATTTATCTAGTAATGTTGATATTGGGCAGCTCTGGCAAACAAGTCTTGTCTATTTAATGCACTCATAGAGGCTTCAATTTAATTTTATATCCACTTTTTTTTTTGGTACAATTTGTTATTATTACTCCAAAACTGAGCTGAGCTAGACAACAATGCGAGATTGTGGTCAAGTTTCGAGTTGGGCCAGACATTTGCATAATAAGCAGGCTTGGACAGGGCTCCTCCTGTATGCCAAGCAGTGCATGAAATTGTTGCCATGAGGGGGGGGAGGGGGTTGTTAGCGGTAGGAAATTGTTGGCTCAGGTTAGATATATTGGGCCCCAGTGGGAGGGCGATAGCAGCAGTGGCTTAAGCCAAAACGGAAAGCATAAATTCTCGTACGATATGAGAACAGCCAACAAACATCCGCACATAAATAAATCATAAATATTAAATGAAAATGAAAATGAAAAATGTGCAGCAGCTAAAGTTATGGGAGGAAGCGCACAGAACCTGTCAGCACTTACCTTTCCCAACTCCGCTCTCCCCCAGCGGTCCTTATGCCTTGTACTAGTATCTAGGGAATAATTCAGGAGCCAAACAATGCAGCAGGCGATCGCATGATTAGCGGCAGTCCACTTTCCAGATAGAAGCCAGACCCTACTCCGGCCCAAGTCATAACCAGGCAACGGCATCCAATGACTCATCCGAGTAGGTGACTACCGACTTCCAACTACCACCTACCTACAAAGAGCGACTACCCACATACCTGAATATCTGAATGCTAGAATACCTGAATGCTTGAATGCCTGACCAGGCCTTACGGCAACGCACGATATTCTCACAGAATGTAGAATGTAGAAAATTACTGAATTCGATATGCAATTTATAAGCTCCGACTCTCTGTTCATTGTCTGTTCCTTCACCCATGACCCCACAGTGCCTTACCTCTCTCCAGAGCATGTCTGGTTGCCTTGGTTCTGGGCAAGCAAGTACGTCTGGCCCCTTTGGCAGTGTGGCCAACAGACAGACGATTTGGTAAGTACTGTTTGTTGATACCCAGCCAAAGCTTAAGTGCACCAGCAACAACAACAACAACAACAACAACAATAACAACATCACCAACAACAACATTTAAGAATTGTGTGCTTTAATGCGATTTTAGTTCTAGTACCGACAGCAGGCAATGCCGCCTTGTTATTTTTCAAAGGGTGTAAGCTGCACCTAAGCTAAGAATTTCTTGCTGGAAAATATTTATATAAAAGGAGTTTATTTTTTGTGAGACGTTAGATTATAGCTACGATCAAAAGCAGCAACACCATCAATTTGCATAGAGCAGTTGAGAAATTTTTGCGGATTGGTAGAAAGATTAAATTGCACTAACTCCCACGAAACAAACACCAAATGCATTTTTTTTTTTTCGTATATATTTTAATACTAAATAAAACAACTGAAACTCACAAATCTGGGTCGCTTGAGAATTTGAACATAGATTCAATGTGTGTAGCATTTTAAAATTCTAGAAGTTCATATTTTTTCTGCTGGCGTTTTAAATATTTTTCTTCGCCATTTAAGAGAGTATAAAGAGAGCTTAAATTTTGTGCACCTTTCGGTTCATGGGAATAATAGAGTACCACTGTTATAAAAAAGCCGTAGTTAATGTTTTTTTATGGTTTCATTGTCATTGTGTTTACTTGATGCAAATACGAACAGTTTATGAGCTTCTTGGCTCACACACTCTATTATTTATTATGGCCAAACCGCCGGACCAGAGAGTCCGAAATATTGTTGTTTTTGTTGTTGTTTACGGTCAGCGTTTTAATTTAAAGCCCCGTGAAACATTAAATTTTCATAGGAAACACACAAGCCCAAGGCAAGGGCCACACAAAACAAACGCGCCAGATGATTTAAAAAGCGTTAACATATTTTCGAGCGCATATTTCTTCGAAGCCAGCTCTTCGTTCGTTTTAGCCAGTTTCCCGCCAACTTGCTGCGGATGAGGCCAGGTCAGAACCGCACGAAACGCACGCAGTTTTTTGGCGAAAAATAATCATTAATCATTTTTTTAACATGCCGCAGTGGTTGCAGGTGGGTTGCCACCGAAAACTTTGCTTTTTTTTGTGGAGTTTGCCACACCAGGTCGGGTCATAACGCATTAACTTGGCGGCGAGGCACTTGTAACATCCGCATGTGGTTCACACTAACTGTGATATTATCAAGTTGAAATGCGACCACATTCAGCGACGCAGACGCCCCCATGCCCACACCCATGACCGCGACAAATTTGAAAAATGGCGCAAAGTTTTATGAACGTATACCTACCACGCCCCATCCAGACTTTAGAAACTCAAACTCCCAGCTAGCCGTGACATACGAGCTCAAATAAATATATTTTTTACTGCCCTGGCACATTACAAATGCTTCCTGTCTGTAGTTCAAAACTTTGCCATGTACACGGGAATATATACATGTTTCTGTGCAGTGTCCGTATGTAGTATCATATAGAAAATGTCTGGTAAAAGTTTTAAAGATTCTCCACTCTCTGTATTCTTAGTTATTCACTTTGAATAATGCAGCGTTTACAGATTTTAGTATTTGAAATTTAAATATTTCGACAACACATACTATGAAACTGCCTGGTCAACTCTCTAAAGAATTTCCTTCACAATTTTCTGAATGCCATGCATAAAATTTTCCATGTGGCGTTGTCAGTTGTCCTATCTGACAGCCTGTCTGACGCCCACATGGCCGAATCCAGCCGTTCCACCATCATCAGCTGTTGGCTTGCTCTCATTCGACATGTTGGGTTTTGGGGCAGGTTGGAGTTAGGCGAGAATTTGATTTAATGTAAACATTAAAATAACAAATACTGGTTACTTCATATTATACTCTTCTCTTCTGGACTCTTCTCTTCTCTTCGCTCAAATTTCTCTGTGAAGAAGTATAAGAGCACTCAATGCTTTGGGCGCATGCGCAAACTTTTTTTTGCATTTTTCTAACAGCTTCCGCTGCTTGCCGGATGTTTTATTTATTATTGTTTGTTCTAAGTGAATTTAATTTTGTATGTGTTTGTGGTTTGGCCTAACATCAATGTGTTTACACTGTACTACAAGATTTCACCTGAAATTGCAACATTGAGCATGGCACTCAGCACAGATTAGCTTAGGTTCATAAATATCCAACGATTCCAGTCTGGCCGATTTACATTGTCAATTTGCTGTTAGCCAACTTACGTTACTTTTGAAGTTGTAACCGGGTAGTTCTCGTTCATATACAACATTTTTTTCACCATATATCTGAACGCTTAGGTGCCCTGAAGGTAGAGTAACTTAGATATTTGCTTTACATTGCACCATTGTGTAGTCTTAGTCGTGACAAGAACAAGACTAATTTCCTTCACCACAATGTGGGCAAATAATAAATAAATAATAATAATTATTTATCCGCAACAAATATTTATTCTATATCACGGCGAAATCTGATGAAACAAGTGTAAGTAGTTTTTATTATCTATTGAAATAAACGACTAGCAAAATGTGATCGAACTGGTATATCGTTGCGATAGTCACTAGCTCAGTTCACGTCATGTTATCGCTTATCAACCGAGCTGACATCGACGAAAATTAAACATTGTGAGTGATAAAAATGAAGAAGCAATGAAGGACTCCAAGTGTGAATGAAGAAGCAAGGCTATGAATGTTTGTGATAATATGTACTTAATTGGGTGTTGTAGTGTTCGAGTAGATCTAAACCATTATTCACCATGTTCGGAGTGCAACAACTTCAAGTGCATCTTCACATAAATATATCATCCAGCGAAACGATATATTTTCGTTACCATGACTGCATTTACTTTACATATAAAATTTCGCTAGTTGCATCCTTTGGAAACCCCAATAAAAACTGTTCCCACGCTAAACTGCACCCAGATTGGAGCTGGAGTAAGTCGCAATTTCTTGGCCAAACATCAAATTCACGCTGATTTTGTCATTACAGGGACGCAGAAAAAAAAGAACATGAAGGGCAACTAGAGACCAGGATACACAGAATGTGTATCCCCCCTCTGCGATCACCCTCTGGTGCCACGGAACAAACAGGACAAACCAATGGGCACTTAGCCACTCCGCGTTTTTAATGGTCAAAACTTTTATGTTTATTGTTTATGCTTTCAAGCAAAAATGTTCATGAACTTTTCATTGTTCCGCTTCTGCTGACGTACAAAACTTTTAGCGCACAATGCACTTTAATGCTAAGCACAGTCGACCCAGCAACTGCCCCTACCCCCTACTCCTACACAACCCTACCCCATTCTGGTCCGCCTATCATCAGCAAGAAATGCAGCAAAACAATGCAAAAGCAAATGTTGCAGCTAAACTTTATGCGACAAAAACTTAGCCCAATGAAAGTGACATAGTCGGGGGCAGTAAAACAAAAAAAAAAAGGGAAAATAAGGATGAGATGAAAGTCAAATGGAGAATGTCGAATGTCGAACAGAGAATGGAGAACGTCGAATGGAATAGAGAATGTTTAACTTCAACTCTATAGCCATTGACTGGCCTCAGTGTGAGTATTTTTCATTTGCGCTTAATGCTCGTATTCACATTCCAAACTTTGCTTTATTGCCTGCCAACTGAATATTTCAGTTTTTCCACAAATTTTACTCAATGCGCGACTACTCGCATTGCTTCACAGCGGAAGGAAATGGGAACAGCGGGCGGCCAAATCAAGTAACTTTAGTGCTTTCTTCTTCGTCTGTTTTTTTTTTCGGTGAGAGTCTCGACCTTTGTTAGAGCGACACAATGGAACCCGCCTTCAAGCTGGTTTCCCGATCACAGTTACACAGTAACAGTAACAGTCACAGGCACAGTAACGGCTACTCTCTCTCTCTCTCTCTCTCTCTCTCTCTCTCTCTCTCTCTGGGGTGCTCTTCACATTGCTCGCAGTCATCTTGTTAACATTTATTTTCTACTGCTCTTCTCACACTCCACAGTCGCTGCGTTTTTATTACCGACTTACATTTTAAAAGTTGCCCAAACTTTTCCTTTTTTTTTTAAATATATTTTTTGTAACATTTTCGCATTGTCATGAGAAACTTTTGTTACTTTAAACAGCAGTTATTCAGCCAATTTTCGAGTTACTCAAATCAGGAATAAATCCCAAAAAAATATGCAATCAAAATGAACATAAAATATTTAATTTATGAGGCCTTCTTTGTGCATGATAAGCAGCAACTTTTTGGAAGTAGATTAAACGCTTTGCGCTGCAGTTTATTATATGTTATAATAATATTAAAATTTCTCCTATTATTTGCTTTAAATTTGCTGGTAAGTTTACAGCACGAAAAAACAAAATCAATATTGTGGCTAAATTACTATATACAAAATGTACTCATTAGAGTGTAATGTTTTAAATAAAATCGAATGATCGGAGTAAAAATTTAATGATTTAATTATAATGTTTAATCTAAATTGAACTTAAAAATACATATAGATAAATATAAATTTAAGCAGTCGGTAAATTTAATAGAGGTAATGTATATTAATAACAGTATATATGGTAGATATGGGAAAAGTGGGAAAAATTCAATTGGACAATGTTCCAATTACAAAAGTATCGCAACCGTAAACAAAATCGACGATTTAAGGCTCCACCTTATTCTCCACCTTGGCTCCCAAACCTCAAAGATGGCTTATCAATAATAAAAGGTGCAGCTCCGTTGAGCAGATCATCGACGCCACGATGGTGTATTTTGCAGACTTACCAGAAAGTTATCTTTCGGACCTGATCGAAAAGCTACAATGTGTGAGTTAGCCTAAAAGAAAACTTTATTAAATGAAATGTAAAAAATAAAACACGTAATATTTTTTTCTCATTTCCAAGGGGGTACTATTTACCACACCTAGAATACACAGAGATGATTTAGACGGTTCGTTGCCCGCCAAGGACTCAGTATTTTTGTAAATGTTGTACATTGAGAGTCGCATTACTCAACACAGCATATGTCTTGAAATGATATACGTGCTAATGAGCATATGATATTAAAATACTATAGACATTGTATAGTCGAAGACTTGTAGACGGTCCCTTACTTAAAAGACCCATACAGATGCGTCTCGCCTCTTTCTTACACATTTCCTATATCAAAGCACACTCCTCCACACTCACACACACATAGCGCCACACTCACCCACACACACCTCGACTGACTTGTCGGGAGTGCAGGGTTCTAAGTGAGAGTGTGGCTTCGTAGCATGCAACATTGGCACTTGATAGGCGACAGCTGTTGGTTGTTAAGGTGTCAACAAATTGGATTCAGCTACGTTTTATTTTAGCGCTTAGCACAACAGTATTTACACATTTGGTACATATATATGCGAAATACATATATGCATGGTCATGTGTAGGTGTTTGTATATATGGAGAAACGTTTAGCATTAAATGACATAATAAATTGCTGGAAATGTCGACTGAAAAATAGAGAGTACAAAAAAAGAGTCAACAATGTTGACTGAGTCCTGCTGTGTATAGAGAACATGAGATTTTACGCTCTTTTCAAAAATTGTTGCTGTTGTTCGTTCATTTTCGCCTCTGCTCACAGCTCAACGTTACATTTGTGAAATATTTTGGAGTAAAGTGTAAATATGCCCCAAAGTGGCATGCAGCATCTGTTGGCGTTGCTTTAATGTTGTTGTTGTTGTCGTTGAATTTGTTGCTGTTGTTACTGTTGTTGCTTTTGTTGCTGTCAGTCACAGTTGTTCATTGTGTGCAGTTTTGAAGTGAAATGTTGGCCGAAAAGAACAAAATCAACAGAAACAACAGCAACAATTTCAACAGCTTAACTAGCTGAATTTTCGACTGTTTTTAGTATAATAAATGTGTTTAATTTATGGCTTAAAGTCGAGCTGCTATATGTCAATACTGGGGCAGGACGTATGCTAAAATAATATTTGGGGAGCAGCTGAGAGAGAAAATACTATAAAGCTCAACAAGATTGCAAGTTGAAAATTGGCCCCATTTTTAGATCTAAAATTGCATAATAATGCCTTATGGTCGTATCATGTGCACACGAGAAAAATTGTGACACAAAGTTATGACAATGATGAAATGGAAACGACATAGACGAGCGCCAGGAAAACTGAACCTGGCATGGAGGAGGAGTCGAGTACAACAGTGCCCATAGCTGACTACGACGATGATGATAATAATGATGATGATGATGATGGTGATGGTAGTGATGGTGAGGGTGAGTGTGGGTGTTTGTAATGGTAAGGTTGATGCTGATGAGGCGCAGCAGGAGACATAGGAATGCCCTGACATCGCATCGCGTTCCCATGGTCGCCAGCTGCCAACGTTGAAAATAAGACATTTCTCTCCCTTTTTGGTGGCACATTTTACTTACTTTTCTTTCTTTTTTTGCCATACTTTGCCTCTGCCATGCCACAAAGTACAATTTCATTTTATATCCCTTACCATAGATACATATGTGTGTATATGTGACGAAATTTTCGCACATTTACATAAAAAACATGCTGAATGTGTGTGTAGCGTACGGGAACAGAAAAGAGAAAAAATAAGAAGAAGATAAAGAGAGAAAAAACAGAAAATGTAGTAACCCATGCCAGCAAATGCAGTCAAGTTCCATGGCGGAGGCCGACGTTGCCAACACAGCACACAGAATTTCGCATGGCAATGCCCTACAGCTACCTGCATATGGGGAATATCTATTACAGAGGGATTTCTGCACATATTTCATGTGAATAATCTTGGGAAAACTTATTAAGGGGTATTAAGTTAACTACATGATATGATATATTAAATTTAAGTACATAAATTTTACTGTGTTTAGACCAATCACAATAAATTTTTATTCCATTTCCCACAATATTATATTACATTTTGAACTTGTTTGAATGAATATGAATGTTTTTCGAATTTTATGAGCTAAAAAATAAATATATTGAATTTTTTTGAACTAACAATTTGATGTTATAATTTGTAAACTGCCTGCCAAAACATAAAGCAGTTAGTAGTCTGGCCAAAAGCTGTTTTAGCCATATTGCACAATCAATTTGCTAAGACATTGACGGAACTCTCTCGCCCCCCTTCCCACACCTCGCAGAGCCCTATATGCATGCTGACATTGCATACTTTCACTAACTTGACTCTAGTCGAGTTGAGTCGTGTCACAGCATTTGCATGCCAATGCGAAAGGGGGGTCTACGTCTCTGTCCAAGTCTCAGTCATATGTAACATTGCATGACACATAAAATGCAAAGGAATAGAGAGACACGGAGAGGGAGGGAAGAGAATGGCAGGAGAAAAATAAGAAAACTTTACGAGTAGCAAATACACTTAAAAAGTAATAAAATATTTTATTACTTACAGTCAAAGCATATGCGCAACTCTTCAAATGACTTGGTATTCAAAAATATGCAAAAATAAATGTACCTACATTCATACATATATGCTCGTATACGCAGTACTTGAAAATTGAAAATGATAATATTTTACGCATAAGGAAAACTCATTTCGAGTTGCATATAATATCCACAGTGGAACATGTTATATTCATTCGGGAATAACACTCTCGAGCTTCATTTTGTCTCGCTCATGAGATCGTTTTTCCATAATACTCCTATTTCCGATCTCATACTCGACGCTCTGTAAAACCGAAAAAGATCCCTAAGTATTTATTTGTATTTTTGGTAACTATTGAATCTTGTAGTAACCATTGCCTAAATCTTGCATTAAATTATTATTCAAAAATTGCGCTCAATAAAATATGATGCAATCTGCGCTTATGAGTTGGAATCGCTGTAAAATGCAGCCCTGTTTTTCGTACTATATAAAGAATATTGTTGCTTTCCTGACCTTTATTCGAGTCTTATCACACGCTCTTTATTCGTACCCCTTAGCCCCCTCCCCTTAAACGAATATTCTTCGTTTCCATATTTGAGTTCAATCGATCTCTCCTTCGCGTTTTTGCACAAACCCTTCTGATAAATTTAAATATTCTGTAAGCACGCAAAGTCTAATGAAAGGTTTCCAAAAATTAACAGTTGAGATGAACGACTATAAAATTAGTTAATAACAGCCAAAACAAATGCTTAACTCTGCAAATTAAAAATTGAAAATGGCGGTAATTTACAGATAAGGAAAACTCACAACAAAGCAGTGGGAAATGTAATATTCATTAGAGCATTACACTCAAGTCGTGTGGCATTCGTTTGATTAAGCCAACTCTGCATGGCTAATGATAGTTTCAGACTTGACTTGTAAGCCACTCATCGTGAATTGAGCTACTTTAAGAAGTTAATTTTTGCGCCAACCCGCAGGCGGCAACATTGTTCCTAATCTGTGGATGCGAGTGTGGGTGTGAGTGTAAGTGGGTGTCAGTGTTATTCAAGCGGCAGTGACAAAACTGGAACACTGGTGTCGCTCAGCTCAGTTCATCAATCAAATCAGTGGCTGTTAGTCAAGCAGTCATGTGATTTGATTGATTCACGCTAAAAATCCGTACTCAAACACAACCCACTGCCAAAGACTATATACTTGTAATGCGCCTGCCATGCAGTATCTCCCTCTCCCACACACACACACACACACAGTCTCAGTGAGCCAATTCATCCTTGTCGCCGACATTTTCAGACCGCATTTAGCGACATTTGAGTTTGCATTGTTTATGCCCGTAGAGCAGGCAGCGACAGCGACAGCGACAGTGAGACATTGAGACATTGAGACAGATACTTAGACTGTGAGTGAGATTGAGAGCAACACTGCGGCTGACGCTAAGCATGAGCATCTCCAGCCAACAGTGCAGCAGTGCATCCGCAGCAGCAGCGGCAACAGTGGCAAACAATGTTTCAACCACAGCTGCCACTTGCATTGATTTGAAAATGCGTCTGGCTCAGCAGTTCGTCACTCAGTCAGTTAGTCAGGCGGTAGGCGACAGGCGGCAGGCAGCAATCGATAAAGCTTGCCACAGCTTTGGCGTCTACGGAGTGGGATGCTGGTGCCAGGGACAGGCTGCTACTTAAGCAGTTCCTTAGTCAGCATGGGTATTCGTTCATTTGTCACTTTTTGCGTCAGAGCAATATAAATTATTCAGGGAAGACTTTGGGAGCTGACGCTGTAGGTTAGCTGCTGGCTCAACAGCTCCCTGGTTGGCATTTGGCTTTGGCAAAATTGTAACGTCCATGAAATTGCCCAATTTTATGTTCAATCAATAAATATCGTAGCGGCAGCTACTACGACTAAGACTACTATGTGTTAGCTGCCTCAATTTATTTGATATTCATGCAACATTAACATGGATTTTTATTAGTATCATTTTTTGAAAAGGGTTACCGACCAACCACTCACATTTCCCACTTCTCACTTCCGTCTACCACCAACTAACTCCACTCCAAACACTTGCCAACTAATAAAAAAGCACACGAACACTTCTCGGAAATAGGAATTACATATAGAGACAATCATACTACCATAATCCAATGCCAGTCTCAGACCCTGTCCCAGTCCCAGTCCCAGAGCCTGACCCAAACCCAGACTTAGGCTACTAAAAGCTTAGCACCGGCTAAGCGAATTTATATTATGCCAACGTTTCGCAATAAAAATAAAAATATACAAGGACAAGCAGACAGATATACGACTGTTACATACCTATTAACAAAAAAAAAGTTTAGAATCATTTGAATGTTATGTAAACCTATGCAATATTTCAATAAATGGTTTAAATTTTATTTAAAAAATAAATTTAAATTAATATTAAATAAAGTCAGTTCATGATTAATCTATAGAATATAATAAAAATCTTTTGTTTTTGTTTAAAAGTTTTCAAAATTGTAATAAATACACCCAACTAGTTCATTTGCTTATAGAGTTTCCTAAGGCGGATAGGTGAAATAAAATGCCAATAGGGTTGCCCTCCAGCAACCATGGGCTGTGTGTCAGGTGTACGTGACTTTTGCCTTTGAGCCCTACAATGCTCGTATACATCGTCATCCATCCGTCCAACTTTACCCAGCTGTTTGTGAGAGACATAAAAGCAAATCAATAGGCCCGTTTGATTGGTACTCAAAATTTAAAACTGAAAAACTAGAGGCACTGACACCCGAAAAAGAAATCGGATATCATATAATATAAAATGGATTCACACACTCGCTTGAACTTAAACTAATATGATGATGCTATCAATCAAAGTAATAGTAATAGTCATATGTCAATTTATCTGAATGTTGCTTAAAATATATAAAATAATGAAATTTTCGAATACTTATTTAAATTTTGGAAAATGTAATGAAAAAAATAAAATATAAACAATTGAAGAATTGAATTTTGTAATGATTAAATTTTTTATATTTCAGGCAGTCAACGTAGTCAAGAGAGAAAAAATATTTATATTTTTAATTTAAGATTGTAATGATATTATTTTAATTTAAGATTGTAATGAGATTAATATTGATGTCAATATATTTAAAGCACTTATGAATAAATTAAAATAAAATGAAATTTAATGCAAAATAAAAATGTATACAAAAATATAGATAATCGGTATCGTTCATCGCTAAAATTATCTATTAACGATATATAGTATGTATCGGAGCACTTACATTTTGTACAGTCTCGCTCTGCATTGCCTCAAACCC
>JBANCZ010000267.1:15257-44243 GCA_037040025.1 Sphaerogastrella javana | reverse complement strand
AACGTGATACCAAACCCTTGAGATAAACTTTTTGGAATCTATTCGAAAGATAAGAGGATATCCAAGTAATAAGATTATTTGGAAATCCCAATAGATAAAGTTTACGAAGCAGAAGGGAGTGGTTAACGGTATCGAACGCCTTACTAAAGTCTGCATAACATCCGTTTGCATTTTGTTGTTATGATTCTTCTTGTTATGATTCTTCTTCTTGTTGTTATGATTCTTCTTCTTGTTGTTATGATTCTTCTTCTTCTTGTTATGATTCTTCTTGAAGCGCTTGTCCAAATTTTCGACAAGTACTTCTTTATTCACCAACTGTTGTTCTACTTCATCTTGAAACGCTTGTCCAAATTTTCGACAAGGGCTTTCCCATTCACCAACTGCCAACAATCGGGGCTTATGTTGTAAGTGAATAACTTCTAACGTTGTTAAAAATTTTTTCACAAATTTGTGGGGGTCACACCATTAGTATTGGCGGGCCACTTTGTTACTCGATAACATAACGTGTAGTTTTGCGAGCCACGGTTGTGTACTCACGTAGGTTCTTATGCGGATACTAATTTTAAGTATCCTACCGGCTGCGCCAGTAAAATATCTTGATTTGTTAGATCAAAATATTTGTACGTTGAGTTAATGAAGGTTTACACAAATAGAAATAGAACTGTTTTATTTGTTGCCGCTTCAATAACTGAAGATTTTATAACAGCATAGATGCTTATGTTCTAGATTCTAGTTGACAATTAAGGTGAAGGTGACTTGATGACGTCAGATATGTCACTATATATGTATATATGTATAAAATGTAACATACGGGACGTGTGCTGGTCAGGATGGCCGTGTCGGATATTTATGTAAATAAACAGTTTTGTATATTCTTGCATTCTCTGTGTCTTTGATTTGTGCTGTTGCCGGCCGAACTGTTTTGCGTAGTCTCGACATAAAAGGCGACATAGCGGGAGTTTGATTGTGGCGATGCCACAATAACAAGAGGCGACGGTAAGTCGCATGAGCGTCAGGCTATAGTAGTCGAAATACGGAGAATAAGAGGCGACAGTAAGTCGCACACCAATTCTTGTGTTCTGCTTTGAGTCCAGGGGATCAAAGCAAAAATGCGAGTAGTCAGTCTTAAGCAATCGTTGGCGGTGAACAGAACATGTCGCACTCGAGAAAACGTAAGGCACGCGCGGCAGGGTTTGAGGCAATGCAAAGCGAGACTGTACAAAATGTTAGTGCTCCGACATATACTTTATGTTACATTAATAGACCCTATTGTGTTTTTTAAACACAGGGTCTAAAAAAGTTACGAAGACCGGCAGAATCGCTGGCATATGTGTAATGCCTCTAATGGGAACTACTTCAAAAATTTGAATGATTAAATGGAAAAAGTGTGTTTTATAAGCCAGTCCAGATACTTTTTTGACAATGTGTATTTATGTATCAAAAATCAAACACCTACAACAAGAGTCTTCATTGTTTATTGTATATAAAATAAATAGAGTTGTCATACATTTCATTTTCTTTTAATATGAGACATTATTATCTTGGATTGTGCACATTTTTCAGTGGATGAAGGATATTATGATAGACTTGCTTTATTAATACGTATAAGCCCGAAGTGAAAAAGCACCAAAAATACCGAAAAGAGACTACGAAAAAGCAAATTATGCGAGCTGCTAATATGAATAAGAAGCAGCATCGCTATGAATGGAAAAGAGAAACAGTAAATGAACTGCCTACTTGAAGGCTAATTGTGTTTTTAAGCACTTTCCAAACAATTTCCCACGCGAAGCGAAATTCATTCAATGCCCGAGGGCGAAAGCAGAGCCTAATGAGCCTAGGCACCCACGGCTGATAATAATAATAATAATAATACTAATAATAACGAGAACAACAACAACAATTAGAACAACGACTATGGCAATTACAATAAAAGCAATCCAAAAAATGTGACATTAATTAAATTTTCAGCAGCAGCAAAAAGAACAATTTCAAAGCCCTCGCTGACAATAAACAATGACAGCTAAAAAAACAAAAAACGAAACACAAACTAAAAGTAAATAAATGCGTATAAAAAAAAAAAAACAAGTAAACAACAATAACAGCGAGTAAATTGTAAAATTGTAACTGTAATAAATGCTGAGAGGCGTGCATTAAATTTCCACGAGTAGCAATCAGGGCTACAAAGCGCCCAAAACAAAGTGGCAACAGCATCGGCCTCAATTCCCACTATACCCACCTTCCCCCTATCCCCCCGAGTGCCTGTACAGGTAAAAAGACAATTAAAAATGTCAACAAACTCAAACAGACAACCACAGAGAGTGGGACAGAGTTAGACAGAATGAGAGAGTAAATACAGGTCGAAAGAGAGAGAGAGAGAGATAGAGGGTGGCTCATAATGAGCAAGGTCGCGGGCATCGCACCTGCCATTCAAATGCTCTGGTCTGGCCATAAATGTTTTAAAAGGCTATAAAAACACGAGCTTAGCCTAATGAGCAGAGGAGCATGTGGCATGCGGAATGCGACATGAGGCATGGGGTAGGCACAACGTGCCATGGCACAAAAACAAAAACTTTGTTGATCAAGCAAACAAAACGTTTCAATACTAATACAGAGAAGGAGAGGGCTCTCTCTATAGGAAAGAGGGCTCTGTCTATTGGAGAGTGGGCTCAGTCTGTAGGACTATAGAGAGATTGTCTCTATAGGAGAGAAGGCTCTCATTCCGCTTACTTTCCTTTGTCTATCCCACTCTCTTTCCTTTCTTTTCTGTTGTACATTTATCTCAATCGTCTCCCTAGTTGCTAATTAAGGAGCTGCCTTTGTCTCCGCTGAGTGCAATTTGTTTAATTTTTCAGTGCAGCCGGATACAAAAATTGACTCAATACTCAGGAACAAGTCCATATTGGCTTGTGGTCATGCACTCTCACGTTCCTTGGTCTCTCTCTCTCTCTCTCTCTCTCCCTCTCTCTCTATGTATCTGGTTCTGTGAGAGATCTGTTTTGGCCGTCTCCGGAGTAGGACAATGCATGACCCAAAGCATCTTCTATATGGTCGACAAACGCCAACAGCGACGATGATGGCGTCTCTGTCGCTGTCGCTGTCGCTGTTCCTGTCGACTTCATCATCCATTAATGTCACTCAATCTGTGCGCATAAATTTGCATAAAACGAAATCCAATTTCCAGGTACACATACCCACAAAAAGCATACACACACTTAACACACACACACACAAGCTCTGTGTAACGTGAAATGCCATTTGTGATACGATGTGGCATTGACTTAATCGCTGCCACGCCCCTTAACACAGAATTTCGCTCAGGCGTCCAGCACTTTAGCCAAAAAAAGAAAACAAAAAAAAAATACGAAAATTGCGTGCCCAAATCTAATTTTTTATGCGATGAGAAGCGAAACGTATAATAGACCTGTATATATACATATAATATAATATATACATATGGTTAAAAGGGAATGCCAGATCTATTCAAAAATCATGAACATAGAATAAGTGTGTATATATGGGAGCTGCAAAATTTTAGATCTAGTTAAATTATAAAACAAGCTTTATATGTTTCAACATGTTTTGAGAATTATTGAACTTCAAACAATTTCTTTATTTTGAATTTATAGTTATTGTAATATTTAAGAATTATTTTTTTGTGAACGTAAAAATTTTGTTTGTTACCTAAATTCTATAATATAATATTCCATAATATAATATTCTATAAAATATGCAAAATATTTTTTAATATGTGAGCAGTATTAAGCTTCGAACAGATTTCTCTATTTTGAATTTATAGTTATTGTAATATTTGAGAATCATATACATTATTATTTTAAACAAACATATTTTGTTATATCAGTTTCTTTGAAATTTCCCAAAATTCTATAATACAATATTCTATAATTTAAGCCCTATATTTTTCAATATTTGAGCAATAAAATTTGACCAACGTATGTTGAATTTATATTTGAAAAATATATAGGGCATTTGCATATCTTATGATTAAGTTCAAATCATTTAAAGTTTCGTTTTGGGAACCCTGATAAAAGTTTTAGGCAAGTTAACGTGTTGTGATAGGTCATCACTCCACAGGTTTTCGGCTCTTTAACACGCCCACTTGACGTGTTACATATATGTTTTTTATTATTTTGGTTAAGGTGACTCCACCCAATTCCGAGCTGACCTGCACACACGCTGCGCTAATCGGTCATTAACATGACAGCGATTTTTGAGGTTGAGCATACGCCGCGTGGTACCGTAGCTAAAGTAGAGGTCATGCTAGTCATTTTTCCCCATCTCTCTGTCGCTCTTTACTTCAGCTTGGGCCTTTTCAACACCCTCATTTTTCTTGAGCCCTGTCTGCCATCGTTTTTCGCTCTTACTCCTTCCCTCCCTATTTCCTTCTCTGTCTAGCCATTGCAAAGCAAATGTTCAACGTAGGCGTCATCACTGGCGTCTGCTTGGGCCCTTTAATTAAATGTTTTGCAGCTCTTTCACTTACTTTGATGTTTTCTGTATGCAAAAATTAATAGGAAACTTAAAGACCTGTTAAAGACTACGAAATACCCTGTAAAAGGAAATTTATTTTACTAATAATAGCATTGATAATTAAACATGATGGTGTACATACCCCTTCGACTGTGGCTTAGGGTATGCACAGCAGCTCATTAAGCTTAACGCAAAATGTTCATACTAAGCCCGAACGAACAGAAGCCAAAACAAGTTACAGCTCTGCATCGAATGCAAAAAGAAAAGACCGTGTTATAAATAGTCTAAAAGAAAGTAATGGAGACAGTCAGAGAGACAGAAGAGAAAGTGAGATAGAATGATAGAAGGATGCAAGGGGTGGAAGAGTCTCAGTGCATGCATTAACTCAAATGGTCTATACTCATTATGTAATCCAATAAGCTCATAGTAAATCCAGGCCCCATCATTTCATACCAACTCTTTCCTATCCTTGGACATTTGCAACGCTCGATGAATTGTGCGAGGAATCAAAGTGTCGCCCGGCTGCAAGCTAATTTCCGCTCTCTGAGTGGTCAAAAGGGTCACCGTCAACGGCGCACTAACCTCCACTCAAGGTTTAGGCAGCAATCTCAATCGTAATCGCAATCGCAGCCGCAGCTGAGGCTTTAGATTCTACCTCTGTCTTCGCTTTTGCCATCGCCTTCGCCTCCATCAGCCTCCATCCATATCCTGTTGCTCATTTCAATTGCAAATGGTGTGGCGTTGGGCCAAATTCATTTGCCAATCGAGCTCAGTTACCAATATTGAAACATTTCGAGATATTCTTATCTTAGTCTTTAATTCCATCTATGGGCCTCTATAAATCACCACGCGAAATAAATGGCCATCCAAACAATGTCCTTGAATTTGCCTTGGCACAAAAATCCAAAGAAATAAAACAAAATTCAATCTTGATAAGTTTAAAACAAACAAAAGAAATTATGCATATGGTCGAACAAAAAACAGCCTAGACATTGACATTAGTCAATAAAACAATTTCGAATTTATTTTGTCAATAAGCAAATAATATTAATCATATGCATTCAAAGTGAAAATAAGTAAATACAATTAAAATGCAGTCTACTTAGAGACTTTGTCGATCGTTTAATACCATTTGCAAACTTGATTCATATGTTTCACAACATACGAAATACGTTTCAAAACCAATTCTTACCTTGTTTAGTAAGATGTTCAGAAGCAGAACAATTACTTTTTGACATTTTTAATGGCTCCTGGGTACAAAAATTTCATAAGATCCGAAAAAAAGACACCGTTAATCACATTATGATTGACACATGTGAAAATTATACTTACAATGCAATAAATGTTATTGTATAGCTTGACAGATCTACGTCTAGGGAATTTGTATATTATTTATGATTGTGTCCACTTGTTGTTCGGCAAGATAAATCTTTATATTTGATGGCTTTCCCAAGCTCTAATCCTTTCTATGAGATAACAAAACAGTTTTCTATTCACACGCCATCCACAAATCTGAGGAGCATCTATGAATTTTGAATAGAACTGTCACTGGTCTGTGCTTCTGTCGCCATGTTCTCGTCGTCTGCTCCAGAATGAGTTTGCTCTATCGTTCTATGGTTCCTTTGCAAAGTGCCGAGTCATGCCAAAAGCAAGCCATCAATTTTGTTAAATCACCGAAAATGTACAATGAGCAAAAAGTACATAAATAAAAATTCTTAAAAAGGAAGTTAGGAGCAATGGCAGCATAACCAAAAGAAACAAGATATTATACAAAAATGCCAAACGTTTATTTGCAAGATGAAAAGATGTCCGCCTCGTTCAGTAAGACCACCCAACCCCAGACCTGCCAAGACTAGACCAGACCAGACCACACTATACCCAACTAGGCTGGGTCAGAGCAAGCACTTAACAAGCACAAGATGAGCTCGTCAAGATACGTCGAACCCTGCACGCTCTTGCTCCACCCATGGCCAGTTCTCTATCCTCCCATTTCCCATGCCAATGACTTCATTCACATCAAACACATGTTAAATTTCCTTTTGCGTGTTTCTTTCCTTTTCACTTACTTCCTATATCTTCTTTTCTGCTTTCTTGGGGGCATGCCCACAAAATGGTACTTTGGAGAGACACAATGTATCACTAAATATTTGCCAACCTCATAAATGTCTTTGCCTAGGACTCACTCAAAAAAAATGGAACTACATAAAAAAAAATGGAGCACTAATTGAATTGAGTTCACATATTTTTTTTTTTTTTTTTTCGATGATATACAAGTGAATATGTCAAAAGTGAATATATCTTCAAGGACATAGATGTTTATACATGTACTAAAATATGATGACTAAAAATCTAAAATTAAATTCAAGTACTTAGGAAATGTATGTTTCACTTGATATAGTTTACCTGTTTCTTTTTACTATAAATTATTTCCTTCTAACATTGAATATTTGTAGAATACTATATCGTTTTGAATTTAGTTGTGTTGATTGGAAAGATAAGCTAAAGATTTTGAATTATTTTTTAGGTCAACAATATAAAGCGTAATAACATTTAATTGATGCCTTTGTAAAGCAAAACATGAAGGAATTAACTTGAATTAAGTAAATGTGTTTAAACCCAAACTTGTAAATAACGTGCAGAGAGAATACAGAGAGATCCCATCATTTGCCTTGAGTACTATTTCCAATGATTTCTTCTATAAACCAGGTTTAATCAATTTTCTCATTTTCACATGGCTTACGTTTCCTTTTCTACATTTTGTAGTGACCTTAATCGCCCTGATTTTAGCTACCATTGTGTAATTCCACATGATTTACCATGGCTACAGTGTCACAATCAATTGAATTTAAGAGCAATTTAAATTATTAATTGCCCCACAGTCGGCAGGAGTAAAGCCACAGAGCAAACATAAAAGTTAGATTCAATTTCCCATTTCAGTAAATGTAATAGGCTCGCATTAGATATGCATTATATTCAAATTGCGTCCATTTGATTGTTCGAAATTTATTACACTAAAACAGAATAATAAGCAGAATAATAATGAAACCTTGCGGACCTCCACTCCCCGTTCCTGAAATACAGAATTGGCAATGTGACCAGAGCAACCGGAGCGTAAAAAACTGTCAGCGGCATATCATCTGTCTCACTGTCTGTCTTCAGACCACGAATACGAATTTGAAGTGAGTAGATCTGGAGTAACAGATACTGGCCACAGTCTAGTTGTCAGGCTGTCAATCTCACTATCTCTTTTGTACCCGGTCTGGCTCTTTTACGCTCACTCGGACTCTTTTTCGTATGTTGGCAGTTTGGACTGGGTCTCTGTGGCATGCGGCTGTCGCACTTCCGTTTATCGGAGCCACAAAACAAAAGACAAAACCAAAATGCAAAATTAATGTAAAGTGCTGGCGGGCCGCTAAATTTATTGTGAAATACGCGAACCACAGTAGCAGGCACAATCTAAGACAGGCTGTGGCAAGTGCGGCAAGTGCGGCAAATGCGGTACAGGGCCGCGTGCGCCTTTGCGGTTGCTGAGCAAACAATGCTGTCGCTTGGACTCGCTCACGATTTATGCTTAAAAAACAAAAGATCTCAAATGCCAACGCTGACGACAACAACGGCGATTGCTGTACGTGACTAACGTTGGCCTTACCTCCCCTCATCTTCATCCCAGAAATCCTGCACCCTCCCAGACACCCTGCATCCGGCACCCCATAAACTTGAATCCCATACCCCATACTGTAGGGTGTACGCAAATTTATCAGCCTACAGTAGAGTAAGTCTGTCATTTCCTAAAAGCAAAGGGTATTATGAGAATTTTATCTAAAATATGATGAATTTTCAATAGAATTATATTGTATTCGAATATTGAGATATTTATGCCACTGAATATTTCATCATTTTACCTGGTACCAAGAGTACTGAGTCGTCGACTACCTCTCCATTTCGGGATTTATTTCATTTTAATTTAAATTTATTTGCTTGTAGCAGCACAACACCTCGCAAAACTGTACGCACAGCATCCACAGCGAAATGAACTGGTCTCCAATTGACCTTCACACCCACTGTGAGTGCTTGGGTGGATGGGTAGATGGGAAGGTGGATTGGTAGGTTGGTTGGTTAGGTGGCCAGGCATTTTACACTTACTCATGACGCGTGGCAAGCAGCGACATATACATATACATTTAGTATATAAGTACCCCAAGAACTCAAGGCTCCGCACCAAAGCCTGGCAAAGACAGCATTAAAATGTGCACTGCATACATTTCGTCGCACACGTGACAAGAACGAGAATTACGGGTAAGCTAAGCTCAAGATGCCAAAAGAAAGTTTCAGAAGCTAAGCGTCTATGTAGCTTGATTTGCTCTCACTCGCTATCTTCACAACTTTCTCTCTTTCTTGTTAAAAATATTAATAATTTAAAAATATATACAAATTTTTAAAACTAAGCATCTGACTTCGCTTTAATTGAATAGTAATAGTATTATTAATTACTTTTATTTAAGTTTTCTCAATATTTTAAAATATATATAAACTTATTTTAATTTCAATTTTTAGTTAGTATTAAAAAAAAAATACTTTGCTTTACGGCTTAATCAAATCAAAGTTGCGAAAACAAAGAACATAACATTAAAGTATAGTCATATAATAAAAAGGTAAACATAGAAAAAGTAGCGACAAGTTTACGAACAAGCTGCACATATAACTACATCATGTCACCAGTAATAAAAACAATTTCTAAGTTGAGTCACTGTGTCCTAAACTTAAACTAAGTGAAACACGTTGTAACTTCGCGGAAAACTTCGCTATGATACCTGATTGGCTAGGTACACTGTAAACAAGGTTAAATCCAATACTATTGAAAGACTCAATAAACTCAGTTATACTTAAAAAAAATATTTACCTTTACAAATTTTTACTTAAATTACTAAAATTTACGTGTTCAATTGAGATCAATCAATACATTATTATACAAAAAAAAAAACGTCCTCCTTCGAGCCGGATTCGAACCAGCAACCTGTGGATATCTATGTGTTTGTGTTCGATCCCCCCATTATAGTCCACCGCTCTACCAACTGAGCTATCGAAGGTCTTGAATGGGCTCTCGGTGTTTAAACATTATAATTTAACATTCGATTATTCTTTCTGTAGTTCCAGGACTGGATTTTTTTTTCAATATTCACCGTCTAGTGCATCATTAGTTCGTGCCACAGGGGCAGACCGTCAATTAGGAATTTTAGTTGACAGTACTTCGGCGCTTGCGTGAAAGAATTCCGATAAAACGTCCGGAATTGTGGACAAAAAACTCGATTTTCAAGACGACAGCGAGCCGTCGCAATGGGCTACCATTGTGAACGAATACAAGATCAAATACTCCATAAATATTATCGAACTAGCTCTGTGCTCGCAAGATTTAGCCCCGTGCGACTACTTTTTGTTTCCTTGACTGAAGTTGGCTCTCCGTGGAACCTGTTTGATCACCATTGAAGACATCAAACAAAATTCGGCACGGGAGTTGAAGGCTATCCTGGGAAACGCCTATACAAAATGTTTTGAAGATTGGCAGAATCGCTGGCATATGTGTATTGCTCTTATGGGGACTACTTTGAAGACGACAAAATAAATTAGAATAATTAAATGGAAAATTTGTGTTTTATAAAGCCAGTCGCGATACTTTCTATGGAATGCATAGTATTTTGTATTTCATACGTTAAGAAATGAAACTTATCTATGCGGTTTTCTTAGAGTGGTCGGTGGAAAATTGTGAAATTTGGCAAATGAATTTTAAATTTCATACTATTGACACACTTGAATTTATCGATACTTTTTCTAAGTTTGCAACTAGTAATTGGATTGCTTCGTTTTAATTTGTGCCCGTAATTGTGCACACTCTGCACGTTTTGCAAGTCAAACAAATTCAATTACAAATGGCAACACTTTTAGGTATGTAGTATAGTATATATATATATATATATATATATATATATATATATATAGCAACTTGATGCTTCTACCTCGCCTGGAATCAAATCAATATCATGCTCGAAGTAGTGAGGCCAACTCGCATAATTTTTGCCAAGTCATGAGCAAAAAAAAACCCATATAAGGTAGAAAGAAGAAAATCAAATGAAAGGAAAAGAAACATTGAACTTTTTTGGTTGTTGATAATTTTTTTCTTTTGGGTAACGGCACTTAAGTAAAATTTAATATAATTACCTCCATTTGGGATCCCTTCTTGCCCATGGAGCCGCCACTGGTGTGGCCGCCGCTCTGTGCGGCATTCATATTGGTATTTGTAATGGAATCTGTTGCACGGCCCGAATCGTTTACTCCTGGAATTCGTGGTGGGAGCCTGTGTAGGCTTTATCGTGCTTTATTATCCGTCTCACAGTTTTGGGCCAGTGTCTGTGTGTCTTGGCCTTGGTATTATTTGTGAAACGGGAATCTGGATTCTGGGATCTGGGTAGCGTCGCGTCGCGTCGCCTCGGCGACCCTCCGAACTTTATGAACAGTTTAAGTTTTGGTTTTGGAATTGGTTATTATTGCTATATGTTGCTTTAGCAGCTTAGCCTCTTTACCCTCCTCCTGTTCCTTGATGATTTACTCTTAGTATCTGTCCCTCTTTTTCTCTCTGTCTCCCTTTCTGTCTCTCTTTGTTGCTTTCTATGGCTCGCCCTTCCCTTCCTGTTGCTGTTAATTTTGCTGTTAGCTCTGGGCTGTTGGCTGAGTCACAAATTATGGCCAACACGCGGTCTGAGCCAATAAATCCAAGCGGTTCCCGTATGGCTGCCAATGCAATGTTGTTCTTGTTATTACTATTATTGTTGCTGTTGTTGTTGTTGTTGTTGCCGTTGTTGCTGTTGTTGTTGCTGCTGCTGCTGTTGTTGTTGGCAATTCTCAATTTCTCGCGCCTGCTATTAAAATTTATTGGCCATTCAATGCCGCACGTTGCAGTTGGCTTTCATGTTGCCTGTTGTTATTGTAATTGTTTATTTTTTTTTTTTGCTTTCCAACGTTTTATTAAGTTTAAAGCTTCATCAATTATTTGCTCACATAACGCCTTAAAGTATATATTTTATTTATAGTATATGTAAGTAAATCCATATACTATTCATATCAGTAATTACACGAAGTATTTACATGAGAGCAGAGATCTCAAGAATCCGACCTTGTCTCACTTTGAAAGCAAAATGCTTCATTTTATAAAATAATTTTAATAATAATATTTATATTGTTCAATGTTTATTATGTTAATAAGTTTAATGGAGTGTTTTAAGTAAAATCAACTTAATTTATTGAGTTTTTTTTTTTACCTACATATAAAACTAAACTATATGAAAAACATGCTCGAGCTAACGCGGCATATACTTTAATGCTTTTATTTATTTTCTTTGCTCTTGATTTTGTTTTTGATTTCATTTGATTTTTTTTTTGCACTTTGGCACGCGCCTAAATTCAATTTGCAATTTCAAGATGCATTTTTTTATATATATTTTTTTTTGTGCTGTTTACATACATATTGACAAACTGATGCTAGCACTAACAGTGGCAAATAATAATGAAAATGATATACAAAAAAAAAAAATAAGAAGGCAAAGGCACAGACGAAGAGAAGGCAGAAGAACATGAAGATGGTGAAGCAGACGACCATGGGGCAGAGCTTCAGGACAAGAAGGAATCGGAGAGCGTTGAAAAAGCTGAGAAAGTGGGGAAAACAGCCCTACGAGCTGATACCAACACTTGAGCATGCTCGACCAGACAATGAGCATGGACCATGAGCATTGGCTGCTGCAGGGCCCCAGCAGAGAGTAGCGGGAATACACAGTCCAGGGATTGAGAGCAGCTCCAATGACAAGCGACAAGCGACAGCGACAAGCGACAGCAATAGCAACAGTAAAAGCGAGAACAACATCAGAACCAGAGTTGAAACTTAAATAAGGCAACAACATTTTGTGTGACAGATAATGTAACTATATACGGCCACTTGAATCTCCATGCTATATCATACTCTATACTCCATGCTCCGTACTCCATACTCCATTCTCCATCTACCAGCCAACACCACTACTATCCACAAGTTGTCATTCTTCCACAAGTTTCTTTGGCAAGCGTGCAATGATGGTATGTGAAACCCCCATACTTATACTCAAACATATCGCATAACCAATGCAGAACCAACTTGGGGAGAGTGTGAAGAGCTTTCCATGGGTATTTAATATGAGAGATGTCATTGGCAAAAATTGTGACTAGAGTCTACCTTCCTCTTTCCCTCCTCATCCTCTCAGTGTCTTCATGTTTATGTATCAATTGAAGTAGGGGTCAGCTTTATGACTTTATTGATACGGTTCTATTGAAGCACTTGGCCAAGAAATGCTATAGAATATGCGCAAAACTTTAGGAATTTTTATTTAAAGGTCAATATTTTTCTTTTGATCAAGAAACCAAGGAATATTTTATCTTTCAATTAAGGAATATTTTAGCTTTATTGAGTATGTAATATCGTGTAAGTAATAATAATCAGTAAGAATCTTGTGCTTAATTTATTGAAGCAAAAAAAAAAAAAAAAAAAAAACAAATGAACAAGTTCTTTAGATTTTTCAGAGCACAATTTAAAAATAAATTCTTTTAGTTTATTTTTATATTATTTATTGATCTTTTGTACTTGAAATAGTTTTTTTTTTGAGTACAATCAAAATTAATTGTGTAAAAATTATAGAAAGTATTACTAAGAACTCAGCTGATTTTTATTGAATTCAAACAGGGTATTTTGAAAATTGTGCAGACAACACAAGAAAATAATTGAATGAGGCATAAGTTGAGCTTTATTATTGCCATTTAAGCGAGGCAAGTTTATTAAAATGAATGAAGCTGAAGTTGGCATACTTTATCATAATATCAATTCGAGAATACTAAATGCATATGCCCGTTGGGCTCGTGGCAATTTAAAGGCAATTATCCATAAATTTCTGTATCAAGTTTATGTATTTTTCTTCACGGTTCTTCTTTCTCTTTTCTTGTATTTTCATTCTGTTTTATTTTTTTATTTTGCAGCTGTGCTGGATTTAGAATGTTTGACGAGGAACAAGAAAAGCTGAGGCATAATTTAATAAGGCAAACTGCTCGGAGATGCTGGCAGTAAACATAACTCCCTATATATATATATATATATATCGCTACACTTGCTTTAATTTTATTTGAAGGAGAGTCGACTCTCTCTAGAACATAAAAATATATTTGTGTTTGTTATTATATTTTTGCATCTTCGTTTAATTTTGTAATGTGAGTGCTCTGGTGTGAAAAGGCCAATTGAAGAGCAATTCCTAAGCATATAAAATATTAATAAACTGTTTGTGTGTTTGTGTTCTGGAGGTTGAGGTGAAAGTTATTGAACATGAAACTGTCCTGGTGATGACAATGAAAAGGATAAGCAAATTTGAATGTAGCTTTTGAAGTTGATTTCGAATTGAGTTTTAAACAAAGATAAACAAGAGCTAAAGGAATAATAGACGCAAAGAATCTAATCTAAATAGATTGGTGAGAAGAAGAGATACATACATAGAGAAGGCAAGAGAGGAAGAAATAGAGAAACATAGTATGAGTAAAACGCTGAGGACATAGGCAGAGCATAAAAGCAAAGTAAAATATGATGAAGGCAATTTGTCCGTTTGCTTGACCCAAGCCTTTGATGGAACAGCAACAACAAAGAACACAAAAAGCTGGATGGATGCCCAAAGAGGGCCACATATGATAGAGCTAACGGATGTCTAGGTGTGGGTCAGGGTCAAAGCATTACATACATACATATACAATGATGTGTATGTATGAATGTGTGTATGTGTGTATGCATAAGCCTAATGGCTGCTCTGATTGTTTGTAGTTTTTGTTGTTGTTAAAGTTGCTTGTGTTAGCTGCCAATTTGACTAAAAGTTTGCACAGAGATTTAATACGTTTTTCCTACAAATGGTCAAGGGACAGAGTAGACAACCCTCAACCCTCAATCCTGTATCTTTAACACTGACCCATTCGTTTTCGCTATATCTTTTTCTCTTTGTCCATCTGTCTGTTTATGCACTATGAGTAGTCGCTGGACATCGGCATATATAAAATCAAGCATTGAGAATGAGAATCTCAAAGTGAACTGCGAACGTTTTGTTTTTATGCGTTTGCTACGTGATTTAATTAGTTTGCGGCATTGGCAATTAGAGGCGCCTGCTAGAAGGCATTTGTCTATGGCTAATTACGAGGCATTATTAACATATTGCAGCCCCAAAAGGCGCTACCAAAACGCTTCGCACGTACAGCACCAACCATAACAACAACAACAACAACAACACACAAAAGACAACAAAAACAACAGAGAAAAAAAAGAGAAAACAAAACAAAACTGAGCGATAAGCGTACTGCCATTCACTATGCTAATATGCCAGGACAAAAGCTGAGACAAAGACCAAAATAAAACAAGTGAGACACAAGTTTTCCTAAACATCGACAGGCAGTCACTCCTTAAATCTGCCCTAAATGCAAAATTAAATAAATGAATAATTTTTGAAAGTAGAATGAATGCATATAGTTGATATTTATGCAGCACGACTATTCAAATTCCTTTGAATATTCCAACAAATTGAAATTGAGAAATTATTTTTCTATTATATTTCATATTAACATAAATTGACTCGCGATAGATATGATGTATATTAAAATACATATTGACATTTCTTTTCTTAATTAATAAGCACATTTGGATTAACGAGTATCATTGCGGTTCTTCCAATGATTCAGTTTTGAAAATAAAAGGAAATATATTTCTATTGTAATGAATTCCAAAAATAAATTGATTGATTCAACAAATTGTTAATGAAAATATTAAATGAAATTAAATATCTATTATATTTTAAAATAATATAAATTGACTCCCGAAATTATTATGATATATATTAAAATATGTATTGAAATTTTTGACACTTCAAGATTGTATATACTCTGCATCAAAGTACTGCCATAGGGCATATGAAATGCCACAGCGCGCAAAACAAAGAGAATTTCACACCAACAATAAATAGCTGCAAAAACGAAATGTAACAGATTTCAAAGTCTTCTCTTCTTGTCAAGACAATCCCAAATAAATAAGGTAAGAAATCAGCATGCAGCAAGCGAACTACGCTTCAATTCTTTTTTTTCTCTTTTTTTTTTTTTTAGATTTTTCTCTTTGTTTTTTACTTTTGTGGTGGATATTGAAGGAAGAGCGGGAATATTGGCAACACTGGGGAGAGTGTTGAGTACAGTTTGAGGCAGGCTGATTCCGTTTCGTTTTAGTGCCTGGCAGCAAATAAAAAAAGAAAAAAAAAAAAAAAAATCAAAAGCGTTGCGTACCATGCAGTGCTCTCTAGATTCCAATTGATGGTGAAGGGAACGGGAACAGAAGAGCTGAGCATCAGATTCCAGATACGAGATTCGGTATGCGCTCGGGGGCGGATTTGTTGGCACTGGCAATCAGCGGACGATGCCAGTAACCAAGAGCAAAGATTTGACTTGGTTTCTACTTCAGCGAAATGTGAAGGGAAAGTAAAGAGAAAGCTAGAGATAGCAATTTGCTACATTTATTTAACCAATCTATGCGAATGGCGAATGCGAGCTCAAGTAGAAGTAAAAAAAAAAAAAAAAATGGAGCAGAGGCAGCAGGTGGTAGACAATAGTCAACAGGCAAAAAGCAACGTGGAAGCTGCACATTTTGATTGAGGCATTTTCTGAAAATGGATCAGATGGCGATTTGACTTTGATTGGGCAAACGGCATTCAGATAGTAGACAAGAACAACAACAGGAACAACAATGGAAAATCGCTGATTCGAAACACGTTGCTCCAAGCCTTAAGTAGATTGCAAATCCTTTGTTTTATCGACTTGCCATCAACGCATATTGAACACTGCCAACTTGTCGTATACTCAATCAAATTGAACAAGAAAAAAAAACTAAAGAAAATGCCGCAAATTGTGCTTAATACGTACAGTAATAAAGTATTTCTTAATTTAAAATGAAATACATAAATATTTATTATAATTTTGTTCGTACTCCAATGAATTTATTTTTTCTAAAATGCGTTTTTTTTACTACCATATACACCTTATTAATAAACACATTCGAATGACTGAGAAACGTTGCCAAAATACATGGAACAATTCTTCCCATCCAAAAAAAAAAAGAAAAAAGAATTTTTGTTGATAAATACTGATATATCTAATTGAAACGATTATAATTTTAAAATGATTCTAATAATATATAATATTTAATTTCGTGTAAATACTTTCAAGGCTCTTTGTATTTTAAATAAATTAGTCGATTCACTTTATTATTATATTCTGAATAAGGTTAAATCGAAGCCAACTGCATTTAGTAAGTTATTCAATTCACAATTCACATTCAAAGTATAAGTGATTATCTTTGCCATATTATTAGAAAATATTTCAACTTTCGTACACCCAAATAGTGTAGAGTTTTAATTCCAATCACTGTTAAAAAAAAACTTACAAAAAATTCACGGCCTGCATTAAAATTTATAAAAATTTCACGACCTACATTCAAATTTTAATATAATTTTAAAATTATTCTTTTTTAAGGATTTTTCAAATCCGTAACCGTACCGAAGATCATGTGAATTACGAATAGGTGAACGAGCACGAACGCCAAAAGTGAATACGATTCAAAAGGTAACGAATATCAAGTTGTAACAGTCTTCGAGTTGGTCGAATCTTACGTTTAGTCGCCTCCTCACGAATCCGTCAGCTAACGCGACTCCGTTATGTGCGGCACTGCGACTGCAGCTGTTGGCGTTGTGAGCATAACTGAATGAGAGACGAGGCCCAGACGAGGGCGAACGCACCATGTGGCCAGAACTGCGTTGAGACGGCGTAGACGGCCAGTTATCGCAGCATGCGGCAGCACGGCATTTGCCGAAAAGCTCGCCCATCATCATATCTGCATGAGAGCTTTTTTGTGGAACGCAAGCTCCATGATTTGTCCATCACGTGGCGCCAGCATGCAGAATGCCACGACCAAAACAAAAGGGCAGACAACTTGAACAAAGCCTGGCCGCAATAGTTGCAATTTATTCATCATTCATTCGGTGAATGGAACAGACGACGATTGGCGCTTGACGATGAACGTGCTGCATGCTAACTGTCCACATGCCACATGCCACATGCCACATGACACATATTGTGTGGATGTTAGTTAGGATCTTGGTGGGTTAATAAAACAAAAGCTGTTGATCTAACACAAATTCAATGCGCATACGCCACATGGGCTTCGCCTTCGCCTTTGCCATTTCTACGCTTTGGCTGCCAGTTGCTTCTGGCCATAACTCAGGCTTGGCTGCCACGCCCCCAAACACAAGAGCAAGAGAAATGGACCGAGCATGCAATATAATGTCACATTCAAAGTGAACACACACAAAAAAAAAATCTCTTTTATGGCAAATGAATGAGTTCCAACCTAGAAAAAAAAAAAAATGAATAAATATGAAAATATGAATGTGGCCCGATGAGGCCCAGAGGGACTATGGGACATTCAAAGATATTTGGCTGGACCTTCTTGTAACGCTTAATAAGCAGTTTTTCCATTCACTAGCTAGCTGTGTCAACACTTTCCAAGTCAATTGAAAATACGTTTCCTCTTTTTTTTTGTTGAAAGTCACACGCAAAAGTTTTTCTTATCTTTTCCATTTTTATTTTTATTTTTGATTTCTTTTGAGAGAATACAAGTTTTGAAGCAACAAATTACAAACTGAAACTAACTGAAAACTCATGTCGCTGACTTGACTTAATTAAAGACAGTGCAAAAGAACTAAATTGCAATAGATATCAAGGAGGAGAGAGATAGAGAAATAGAGAGAGAGAGAGAGAGAGAAAGAGAGATAAAGACAGAACATGGGAAAGGAAAGGAGAAATTTCATGTAGAGAAAACTCAGCAACAGGCCAGATTGTAAATTATTTATTGGTCCCCTCTTGCTTTCGAATGCAGTTCGAAATGGAATAGCAGTACAACGCAGCGTATGCTTAACGTCCAGGACACAACTCATGATTTATATGCTTTAACAGTGCTATAGCAATGACATACACGCACACCCACACCCACACCCACACATATATACTAAGTTTCTGTTATGTGGATGATTTTGAAACGCTTAGAATCCAAAAAGGATTGCGACAAAACCTGTAAACTTTTCTATGTGGATTGCCTTGGAAAAGCTTTTAAACTTTTTTAAGCTTTTGGTAAGTTTCCTAGCTTTGTCTGCAAGCTTTGTAAGCTGGCAAGCTTTTAGCCTGTTAAAAGTTTCTTAGGATTTCGATTCAACAGATGACGCTAAGGCATGGTTCATTGGGACTTATATTGCATCCTTTGAAACCAAAACTTAAGCTCAGATAGCAGAACCCTATTCTTTAGTAAACTTTTCTTCATTTTTCCTTCTTGCATGATGTGTAGAATTTTAAATTTCTTATGAATAATAATATAAATAATACGGGCCACTAAATTTCGTAAGAATTATCTTAAGGTCTAGACATATTTTAATCAATTTCACATAGTTTGACTATGTTCAACTGTTTAGCATATTTAAAGGTGCTGTTATGTATATAATATTTTAGTATTATATATAAAAATACACAAAATATGTAATATTTTAATTTATTTTATGTTAGCATGTCTCTAAAAGCAAAAACTATACGATAGTTGTTATGGTCGAACATCCATAAAATATTTTTTTAATATTTTGCAGGTCGTCAGACTGGTAAGGAAATTTAAATGCATGTAATACAAAAAATTCATGAAATTTTACCACTTAACAGTTTACTATATTTGTTAAAGCTCTTCGTGTTGTTGCTATTTACCATCCTGTGGTTATACAAGCTGTTGATGTTGCGGTCTGTCATCAAGTTGTATTTTTTTTTATACCCTCCACACTTTATAAATAGTTGCATGCGGGTATATTAAGGTTGTGGTTATATATATAGCAGATAATCGGATATATAGAATTATCCATACTTTTTATATATACTCCATCCGTATAAATTGTCAAAATAACTATGGAAACACTGTGTATATGCCTGTCTGCAAGCTATTCATCTGCATACCTGCATATAAGTATGTTGATCTCGTGAACTGTATTATATATAATAGATACCCTACATTTTGTATATTGGTTGAATGCCATAAACGGATGTGAAATATAGAAAATCTTAGGTAACTTTTCAAATTCTTTCTTTCAGACTAAGCTTTAAGAATTGTATGCTTAACTTGAAATGATAGATGCTGAGTATCCCAGTGTTGGGTGCACCCGACCGTTGGGCTAGTTTAGCATTCCTTCTGCAGGTAGTTCTATTTGACGGTTCCCCGGCTGCCACATTCGGTTGCTGCTAGTACGAGCGGCTAACGTCAAGCAGAAAGATGTTGGAATTTTCAGTTATTACGGTATCTTTTTGCTACTTTTTCACAACCTGCACAATTCCCTAAAGGTGCAACAAGGAAATGAATTGAAGCGTGAGCTACGACGAGGTCGAAATTGCGAATTGAGGATTATGTAGATTGTAACTGGGTGTGTGTCTGCCTTTATGTCTGTGTGTGTGTGTGTGTGTGAAAGAAATAAATGAAGGGGAGATGTGAGGGCAATTGCCGTTGCTCGTCTAACGAATTCATCAACAGCGCAATACACAGCACACAAAAGATGAAGAAAAATGGCAAACTAAGGCCAAGATAGTCGACTAAACGTAATAGCAGCCCTAACAGCAACACCCATACAGAAACAGATACACACACACCCGTTCTAAAGTGAATCGCTCGTTGCGGAAGCCCACGTAACGGATGCGGATGCGGACACGGATACGGATACGGTAGCGAATGTGGGTGCTGTGCACAACCAGGTGTGGGAGTACTGATGCCGTTGACAAGCATACGGCAATGGCGTCCACGGTGGACGTATGGCAAATGCATTTGTTGTGTGCAACAAGCTGTCACTTGTTCTGTAGCTGTCACAACAAGTAAACAGCGAGGATAAGGCGAAGGCGACAAAGAAGAAGGAGTACCTGCAGGAGAAATCCTGCATTTACAATGCTATAAATACCATACCACTTCGCTCTTCTCAACATTTTAACACTTTTTTCCATTCCCACTCCCAGACCCACTGAAATTGCTATTCCTCATTGTCACTCGCTTGAGTCTTGTCAGCGAATTTGATTCAATTTCATTTCGTAATCCCACTGAAATGCACAATTAAAGACCGTCAGCTGTGGGAATGAAACTTGCCCTAATGATTGTTATCATAATGCATTTATGTCCACTTCATATCCCTCATTTCAATTCATGATACAGATGGCCATACACCAATTACTAAATAGATAATAATGTGCTGCTCAATAGCTTGGACCAGGAGACCTTCATTTGAGGCAAATATACATAAAACATGAATGTAAAGCGAATGAGCATACAGATAAAATCCATCCGAATTCTATTACTGATTACAAATCACATTATATATATCACATCCATCACATCTTCATGATGTTACACACATTTCCATAATTTCAATAGAAAAGTCAGGAATATTTGTGTGTGCGTGTGTATGTTTTATTTTTAATGAGGATTTTTAAACAAAATAAAATTTTAAACAGATTTGTCTAGTATGAAGATGAATAAAATGATTTTTATCAAAATATATGCATTCATTCTGATTCCAACATCTAATGCTAGCTTTTTGTTATCCCCTTTTTGGAAAAACCTTAAACTTAAACTCACTTCGAAAGTATATATGGGAAATTTTAACAGTGATTGTAGTAAAATTTTCGTCCGTCGTTCAACTGCGTCTTCATTGTCTTCATTGTCCAAATATTTGAAAAGTTTCTATAAGTTAGTTTTACGGGCCTATAGTTGAGATTTAAAAAAAAACCTAGAGTATAATCATTCATTCCAATTCCAAATTCAAGTATGAGTTCTTTGCAATCCCCATGTAATGTATGGTAAATGTTGACGATATTTTTGAATTTTCCTTTTGTGACTTTGTTCTTCATTGTAGCAAAATATAAGCATCCATTCCTACTCCAAATTCAAAGTATAGCTCCTTGCAAACATAAACTCAACTAGAAAGAATATATGGTAAATGTTAACGACCCTTGTATCCTTCAGATAAATTTTCCAATCGTTGGTCAATTGGTTGGTCATCATCGTCATCGTCCAGATTCTTGGGAATTTTTTTCAACTCATCTTTATCCTCCTGGTGTAAAGTTAAAAAAAAAAAAACATTGTAGCAAAATATAAGCGTTTGTTTACACCCTAAATTGAAATTAAAGCAGCTCTTTGCAATCCCACTGTTATGTTAGAAATAACCCTAATTCTATTCAATATTCAAAGTTGAAAAAGGATAAATGCGATTGTATCTCACCATGTCCTGGAATTCATTGAGTAACCTTTCCAAATGTTTGTCAGTTTCTTCTTGATCGGCATCTTCTTTTTCTTTCTTCGCTTTTTTCTCGTCATCAGTTGAGTGCTCCTGCAATTTCATCATGCCATTCTTATAATTGAACGGATGATTTGCGGATTGTCCTGCTTTAGCAGCTCTGGCCAGACGTAAATAATGATAAGCTTCGTATAGACAATCGGTATGTTGTTTAGAAAAATAATTGTTTGGGTGATGATTCGATTTTTGTTTCGATTTAGTCCCAGATGAAAGTGGCGAGATAGGAAAACGCTCGTTAAAACTAGCCTTTGCATCATCTCTATTAGGTACATAATTATTTAGTTCTTTTATATTCATATCGTCTCCGTCATCAATGGCATATTGGTGTGCAATTTTTGGTTCATCTGAGTTGGGGCCCTTGAGGGGTTTAGAGAATCGCTTGCTCGGTTTCAACAATTGCTGTTTATCATAGGATGTAAATAACTGAACTATGGGATCATTTATATCAGAATAGTAGTCCTCCTTCAGCATTATATCTGGTAATGGTTTTGGTTTTGGTTTCCATTGGTTATGCTTATCGCTTAAGATCACATCGGCATAGGTCTTCTTTGGGTTTAATAGTTCACAGTTCAGTTTGTCGAGATCCTCCGACATGCCGTATGTCTCGTTATTTAGACGTGCAAGAGTGGAAAAAATATTTTCATTATCGCAATCTTCACGGCACGAGTCAGTGCCAACCGCATCGGTATTGATGTCACAGATTTTATCAATGTCTTCACAACGGTTACAATTACCACTGGGCTTCTTAACGTCGTAATTAGTAATCGGTCTGCCGCTGTACAACAATTTATCTAAAAAATCTTTTGATTTATCTAATGGCTTCAAAGGTTCATCATATTTATAATTCTTCTCCCTTGGTGGAGTAAAACGGTTCGGATATCTCAATTTATCGGTTATTAGATCGTCTATAGGGTCATTGTGAAATATATTTTCATTGCGCTGTGTAGGTTTTGGCGAAAAACGGTAGTCAGTTTTGCGTAGTATTTCATCTATTTTAAGGTAATTTGCTTCATCGGTTGATCGGCTTGATATAGCTTCGCGACATATGCAGACGGTTAGCAGAAAAGTGACCAGTTGGAATTTCATTTTTGTATATCAGTAATCGTTCACAACTTTTTGATAATTTTTTAATCTTTTCCCGTTTCCGATTTTATGACTTATATCTTTGCTCGTTGACGACTTACTGAATTTATTTGATTTGATTGGTTTTCATGCCACATAACTAGAATCTATTACATGGCTTACTTTGATTACCAAAAAATAAACGAATTTTCATATAATTGTATTTTGAAATAAACGAATTCTAAAGCTGAAAGCAATCAGTGCTTTTCTAGTCAAATTGATTTACTTAGTAGACGAATGTATTGACTGAATCAGAAACTAATAACGAGCTCACAACATCAGTACAATACGAGATCACAACATCAGTACAAAATGAAAAATTCATATATAATACTTGTAGCAATTGTGTGCTATGAACTTTTGACCATCTACCTAAAAGGAGGCGACGCTATGGCTATATCAAAGAAGGATGGAATAGATGACATCGGCTTGTTTAACTATGATGATGTCAAGCCTGTCAAAGAAGCCGAGTGGCTCGAAGAAAATCCATTGGAAGATTTATTAAATGATGCGAAACAGCAAAGCCGTTATGAAATCGATGATTGTACTACTGTTAATGTGATGGACAACGAAGAGGAGCATTCTGAAACTCCAGAAGAGATCAGCAAAGAGGAAGCATTATTGAATGAAATTCTAGAATCATACGAAGAATCCGAACAAAATAAAGAAAACGATCATGGCATGGATGAAGCTGAATTGGAAAGTTTCCTATCAACTCTAACTATCGAAGATTGACACAAGTTCAAAGAATGTTTCGTTGTTAATATCTTATTTGAGACCAAACCATACAAAGTCATTATGTACTATAGCTATCTGTTCTGTAGTATATCTGAACTATCTGCTTAACGACAAAATTTAATTAAAGTTTATACCATACATTTATATTGACCTCTCTTTTCATTAGTAAATCACTACATTCAAAATTATACGGTAGTAAGGATCGTATGGAGAAAATATTGAAATTGCGTAAAGCTCAAATATTAAACCCCACTATCTTCTTTAGTCCCGTCTCTTCGACTAGGGTTAGCTCCAGTATTATGTCCTTTTTGCATACCGAAATGGTTGAAAAATTGAAAACCCGTTGGCTTTGAATGCTAGTCAGCTGCTACAATAACAGGGTAGGACAAATAACAGTTGACATTGTGAGCCCTTTCTGGCGAATTAGTGCAGCAACTGCAGGAAGACCGTTCCATTTCAATCGGCACACAAGCCTCTAAATGCCATTTGATTGTATGAGCAGTCTGTGTGTGTGTTTGATGTTAGTGTGTGAGCATCTGCCAGGATGAACAATCAGGGAGACAAAATGCTACAGCCTTGCATTATGCTCAAATGTGCTTATGTGTCTGTGGGTGTATTTGTCTGTGGGTGTACCTACAAAGGTCCTTGTCTCTCTTTCACTCTGTCTCTTTCATTCTGTGTGGGTGTGTAAAATGTGTGTGTTTGCCAGCTTGACGCTTGAGTTCTTTGGAAATGGCTCAAAGCCATTTTGAAATTGTTTTCGCAATCACAACAAAATCGATTTGTAAATATTCGCTATTAACTTATGCTTTACATCCCAGTTACCACGCCCACTAACCGCACTCATACGCAAACACATACCAACCCAAACCCACATTCAAACCCATATCCTCACCCACACGCCCACATGTACACTCGCAACAGCGCCTCATGTGACATAAAGTGCTCTTTTGTATACTTGGAGCTGCCCGGCCGGCCTTGCCGTACGCTGGCCTGCGTACTCGTCCCACACTCGACAATTACTCGTACAGCTGAATGTTGGCAGTAGTGGGGTTGCCTACTTGAAGGCGAGAAAACACGTCGACATTTTGTCTAGCTTACGTTGGGATATTGTGATTTATTTCTGCTGATAAGCGCGAATTCAAAATCGATTTGTAAGCCCAAATGTTCCCGCTAAGCCAATGCTCTGTGCTCTGTTCTTCTACAACCTCACAGCCCTACTGACTCGCTGCCGTTCCGTATTCCCATTTGTATAGTATACAGCCAACGCTACAATTCTATAACTCTGCAGCTTCTATGGCTTATTGTTTTATGGCTCTGATTTGAGCTTAGGCGAGGCAATTGTTTTTGTGTCGTGGATTCTCACAGCATGACAGCATCAAATCCCTAAAATCAGTAAACATTTCGAAATGTATGCACTTGCTGGACATTCCTTAAACGATCTGAATACAATGAATACTTAAGACAATCAATGAACATAAAAAATAACGCATTACAATTGGTAAGTAACATTAACAAGACTCCAAAAGACATTTCACATATATATATAGGATATATTGCAGAACTTATCATTTATATTGTTAATAAGGCTATATTACACAGACCTATGGAGAATATTTGATTATTAACAATTCGGTTCGTATTGTATGCCAACATGTAGCATTACATTTAACATCTTGGACAACCTCTACCCTTATCATTACCTCTACTTTTATTTGTAATGATTCGCGGATCGACCTCTATATGTTTCTCCAAATCCTTGTTGTAGATTTCGCTATCGCTATCGATTGTCATCAAGTGTGCTCTAGTGAAGATCTTCTTTAGGTAATTCAGTTAATGTCTCAGCACGTTTCCTTTTTTTTATGGAATACAGCAGAGGTTAAGTAAATCTATGGTATATTTTTAACTTTGCGACACTGAATTATTAGCGTAAATATAAATAGGTCGGACCTTGCCACAGATGACGACTTCATTGCATTTCGCACTCAAGCGGGACGTGTGGCCGTGCCAGTCTAATTCCTCAGGGTGCATTCTGTATGTGACACGACACAAGGTGCACAAGGTGTACAGCACTAGTACAGCATGTGATGTATTTTTGTTTGCATCGCATTGGCAAGGTCAGGCCTGGCAACGCTGTGAACTTGAACTTTGTCAGGCCAAGACAAACAACAGGGGCAGTCGCAGTCGCAGTTGTATTCACAGTTGTAGTAGCTTATAGTCAGAGCAACTGCTGCAGCTTTAATTATGGCAGACAACAGATGAGACTACCCTTATTGGGGGTAGAGCTACTGCTGCACCCACGCGCAATTAGAAGCACAAAGACTGGGGGCCTGAGCCAGGGGCTAGCCGGAGAAGCGGCGACAGACAGCTCGGACTAGGCTTGGGTTGGGTATATGGAAATTCTTTACACGCTCAGCGCATAAATTGTCGTCATGTAGGGAAAATTGTTGTGCAGACTTTGAGATGGTTGGCACGCATAATTCTATTCCATTTTCTGCTATTTACTTAAGAGGCATAAAAGTTTTTATAAATTATGAGCACAGGCTGGCATCAACCTTTCGACATGACAGCATCAGCTCTTCATTCAGTTCCCTCTCTCCTCCGACCACTGCTAGATACATAATCATATTCATGACAATATAATGGCATCGTTAGGCTGGGCAGTACCAAAAACAGAGCCCTGTCGACTGGAATTGAGAGCTGCGAAACACTAAGAACTGCAAATGATGAGGTGGGAGCACAGGTAAGTTGTCGGTATAACCACAGAAGTCACTTTGCCGCTGGCTATCCATTAGTCTAGCGAACAGAGAGACTTCATTTTTTTTTGTGGCCAGAGTCAACTTCAATAATACCTTGGTTGACTTCCCTGCGGTCCTGTGGCTGGTCCTGTCGTTAGCCATCCTGTCATCCGGCCACGCGCTTTGAACTTAATAAATTCTGTAAACTACGCAACGGGAGAGATGCTGCATTAATCTTAGCATCTGTGCAAAAATTGTCTTTCATCATAATTCTCTGTGTCCTAGTTCTCGATTATTAAATGTATAACCATATACAACCATATATAGAGCAGTTTCTCAGTCGAAGTAGGCTGCGATGTAGGTTTCGAACATTCATGTGAATTTATTTATTAATTTTAATTTCTGTAATATTTTGAAAGGTTGCTTTTTGTGTCATTGGATTCGGATTTGGTTGGACTTTGCGAAAATGCGTTTTACCTTTAATACTAACCACTAAATATTTAAACTCTTTCTAAGGACTTTAAAATGAGTCAAATCTGGACTACTTTAGTAAAACAGGTAATCGAAGTTTTTGATCTTTTTCAACAATAATACTAAAAATATGTATTATATTTCAGAGATATCCTTATCGTTTTACATTATTGCAGTGAAATTTGAAAGAAAAATTATGTATATATATATATTCTTTTATACGAACAGTGCCGTAAAATAACTATAACATAAGGCTTATAATACTATAAGGTCTTACAAATTAGCATTTGAAATGAATGTTTCTATTCATACACACACAGGCACACTCACACTCTTCCTCTGTAAGCCGTTCTACAAAATGTTGTAGGAGCTTTAAAGTGGATTTTAAATATAGCTCAAGCCACATGTTGCAACCACATACTGGACGCTCTATCACACACACATGTATACTATATACACCCATACAAAGCATATATACTATAAAACGAAACAAAGGGCCAGCAAATGGGATAATTAAAGATTTCTTATCAGTTCTTATCACTTACCGATTGCTGCACCGTTGGCATATTTTGGTAACATTTTGTGTACGGTTTTTGTAGTTTCATTTAATTGTTTGATACACAGATACACACAAATACATTAAGTATATATTGAATATGTTTCGGGTGTGCGTGTGGTTGTAGTTGTGGTTGGTGTGCGTGTGTGTGTGTGTGTGTGTGTGTGTGTGTGTGGTTGTGTGTGTGGTTGTGGGGGGAGTAGAAGAGAAAAAGATTAATTATATTTTAAATGCTTGCACAATTTGTTTAAATATTTATATTGTATTATTGCACTTCAAGCGCAAACTACAAATGTATGAATGTACATATGTGTATGTATTTATGTATGTATGTATGTATGTATGTATGTATTTATGTATGTATGTGCAAGTATGGTGTGTGTTGTGTTGTGTGTCTTTGGGTGTGGCTTGGTCAAGGCATGCATGAGGACAGCGAGATAGTTGAAAGGAAGAATAGAATAGCATAAAATATACATAACTTCTTTAATAGGGGAGTACTAAGCAAAACAGACATACATACGTATATTGAATATACAAACACACTCACATATACCTAGTTATATTTATTACTTACCTGACGCCGAACGACCAGGAAATCTAATATAGCGAAAGCATCTGACAGACGACTGGGCAAGAGGACAAAACAAAAGGATAAAGCACAAAGAAACAACCATGCCCAAAAGAATAGGTCAGGTTTGCCAGGTGGGAAAACGCCTTAGCAGAAACAAGAGAAGGTGCTGGAGAAGGTGCTGGAGAAGGTGCAGGAGGAGGTGCGGAAGCAGGAAGGTCATAAGGTAGGGTAGCAAAACGCCAGCAGGCATTGGCAACTGTTAAATGCTGACATCTATTGATTTTGACAATAAACTACACTCAAAAAGAACGGCAGTATAATATTAAAATATATAGAAGAAATTTCTTTTTATATATATTTATTGATGTACCCAAAACTACATCACATCTGATTTTAAGAATAACCCCTAAAATGTTCTTAAAAATACTTTGAAGAGCAAAAAAATAATAATAAACAAATAATAATAACATAATCGAAATAATTTTGTCTATAATATATTAAAACAAAAAACATCTAAATATAAATGTTGTAAATTTTTAAATAATTCACCTATTTGTAGATAAGGCATTATTATATTTTAGTTTCAATTTTCGAAAATTTGTTTATATTAAAAGATTTTTTTTCTCAGTGCACTGAAGAAAGACGAGACCTACCGGAAAAAAGGGTGAAAACGCAAAACTTTATTTGATTGTTTGGCACCCGCAATACAAAAAAAACAAAAAAAAAAAAAAAAAAAAAGCAGAAAAAAAAAGAAAATAAATATGAGAAGAAAAAAAAAGAATGGAAAACAGAAAAATAGCTTGGGGC